>CM028751.1:7906407-8153298 GCA_016801395.1 Leptodermis oblonga | reverse complement strand
ATTAATTCAGAGGCTTTACATGTTTCTAGCAGGAAGGATAAAATCCATTGTATGCAAGCATGGCTTTTACTGGGTGATCGAAGATATTTGGGAGATTGACTATGTTTGTTTCAAAGTAGTTGTATTTCGCTGCAAATGGGTTGATAACATAGTGGGGGTACGAACTGATGATCCATTGGGTTTTACCTTGGTCACCCTAAATCGGGAGGTTTTCAAGGGGAACCATTTATACTTGCATCGCAGGCGAAACAAGTTTTTATATCGCCGATCCTTGCGACGAACATTGGTCTGTTGTTCTTCATGGTAACAACATCACGGTGTGGAAGGGATAGATACAGAAGAAGGGCTTCATGAGGCTGGCCCTTTCTCTAGTGGGTTCCTGAACCGAGAGCAGATGAGGAAGATAGGGAACTTGATAAATACATACTTCGTGATGACCACAGCGAAGGATTATGGTTCGAGGATCAAGTGTCCCTTAAGAGAAAGAGAATAAGTTAAGATCATTTTCAGGTATATTGTTTGTTTTTATTAAACTTCAATTCTCGTGGGTGTGTATGTGTGTTTTTGTATTTGTATATGTTTCTTTGATTTTAATGAAAGAGGATTCAATAAATTTTTAACAACATTATTTTTATCCTTCGTACTGTGGGATTGAAACAGGTCACACCTCGGATAAAGCCGCGCAATCACGGGACAAAATTTCCAGGGGCTTCATATATGGGAACTGTTGGAAATGAATATGTTATTTTTTGAAATTGTGTGAAACTTATGTGCTGATCTTAAATTGCACTTGTGTTTTGGTAAAAAACAAGCAGAGGAGATTCTGTCTGAAGTGATTTGAAACTGAATTCCGTATTATTCGAAATAGTTGGATTTTAGTGAAGTATTGAAGTATATGTGCATCGAATTTACAGGGAGTACGTTACATTTATAGGGGAGACTTTGTCAAATTTTCGGAAAAGATTTCCTCTTGTTTTTCATTTATGAATAAATGTTTCTTGTATTATTATTATTATTTTCTTCCAATGAGTAGTACTTTGGTAAAATTTCCAGGGAAATCTATACGCAGTTCATTTTGTTTGTATTTTATATTTAAATCTTTATAAATTACTTGTTAGCTGGTTAGTGAAACAGGGGAAATGCAGGGGGAAAAAATGGGATTGGAGAGGAAGAGAATGAGGGAGGAAGAGAATGAGGGAGGAAGAGAATGAGTGAGGAAGAAATGAGTGAGGAAAAAAGTTCAAAATTTCGAACTTAATTAACGGGTCATCTTCTATTCAACGGCGGTTCAACGTTCAACCGCCGTTGAAAAAGTTTGTTACTTCAACCGCGGTTCAACGTTGACCCGCCGTTGAAATTGGTACTTCAACGGCGTTTCAAAGTTGAACCGCCGTTGAAAGTGGTACTTCAACGGCGGTTTCAAAGTTGAACCGCCGTTGAAAGTGGTACTTCAACGCGGTTCAGTCTTGAACCGCGGTGGATTCTTTTTTTCCAATATTAATTTGTTTTTTCCATTTTTCAAATAACTAATCTCACAAATTTGTAAGTATAATAATAACTAATCTCACAAATTTACAAACATATATATATACATATCTGTTTATACATACATATATATATATATATACATCTTTCGCTTTTCTCCTTTCCCCTCTTGATGCAATCATATATATCCAACTCTCTGATCCTATATGCTCTCGATATCTTGTAAATTTCCACTACATAAATAAAATATTTTCATCTGAATAATTGAATACTTTAAGACAACTTTTATAATTAATTCTTATATATATATATATATAATGATTTTGAATTTGGTACAAAAAATTAGAAAATCCATGCGTACGTACGTAGCGCGGGAATTGGCTCCAAAAAATGCTTTTCTACGGCGGTTCAACTGTGAACCGCCGTAGAAATCAAACTTCTACGGCGGTTTCAAATATGAACCGCCGTAGAAATACTTTCTACGGCGGGTTCTCGGTTGAACCGCCGTAGAAACTTAGTTTTTGGAGCCATTCCCGCGCTATTCATGAATTGTTTTTTTTCATATCATTTTCTAAACCTAAACCCTAAACCCTAAACCCTAACCCCTAAACCCTACTATCTATTAAGTTTTTTTTTCCCGATTTTCATAAATTACCCGCGGTGACTCTTAAGATGGAAATAGATATATAGTGAAGCGCCACCCTTTTCCTGGATTTTCGCTTTGACATTCAAAGGAATGAAACATTTCAAATCATGCATATGTGCAAAGTCAACCTATAGGTCAACGTTTTTCAAGCTTAATTATATTAAGCTTTGAATTTTGAAAGTTGCTAAATTCAAGTTTCTATCAAGCATTTTATATATCATCCAAGCACCTTCAAAGGCTCAATTAGTTATGCATAAAGATTCAAACAATCCAAAGCATTCATATTTTCAAAGTCAACTACTTGGTCAAGTTTTTTCAATTGAAGCTTGCCATTTTGAAGCATATATCCTTAATTTTCTCATGTGAGCAACTTCAAATTATCAATAAGTTAATTCTTAAACTCTCAAATAAGCTAAAGCATGTATATTTAAAAAGTCAACCACTTGGTCAACCATTTTTATGTAATGCAAACATGCTTAATTCTTGCTATCTTGAAATGAAAATTTTCAACCGTTTTAACATGTGCAAGAATTTCAAGATACCAAACATGACATAGATCCTAATGCATCATTTTAACTCTAAACATGGCATTCTAGGATTATATCACTCAAAGACTCATCAATCAAATGCAAATTTCAAATTTTCT
The DNA here is from genome assembly GCA_016801395.1 of Leptodermis oblonga. Taxonomy (NCBI): domain Eukaryota; kingdom Viridiplantae; phylum Streptophyta; class Magnoliopsida; order Gentianales; family Rubiaceae; genus Leptodermis; species Leptodermis oblonga. The sequence continues at coordinate 8,150,521 of CM028751.1, read as the reverse complement.
CAAATTTTTCTCTATTTTGCCTAACTCATCTTTTCTTGAGTATTTTAACTTCAAAATTGGTCTTAGTATATTTAAAATATCATTCTAATTTTATTTGACCAATTTTCCTCTTCTAAGTATTTAAAAGTCTAAAAGTCAAACTTCTAGCTAATTTCAAATAATGCTCATAAAGTCCTAATGACATCAGCAAAAAAAAATTTTCGGCCACTTAAATTTTATTAATTAATTTTATATTACTATACGTACCTAATGCATTTCTGGATTTGATTTTTTTATCCTGTTCGCCAAGTCGAAAAAGTAGTAATTTTAGGGAACATAATGAATCTTATTACTTTAATTATGAAATGGTTAATAAAAGTCGAGATTGTGTACATAATTAATAAATATACAATATATGGGTATGTATTATTATATTTACCAAATTGTGGGAATAGTTTTTTGAAAATGGAAATAAAAAAATTTAATATTAAAATATGACCGCGCGGGAATTGGCTCCAATTTTTTCTACTTAAACCGAGGAAAAGTGCGGACTTTCAACCGCGGTTCAATCTCGAACCGCAGTTGAAGGTACACTTTCAACGGCGGTTCAACCTCGAACCGCAGTTGAAAGTATACCTTCAACTGCGGTTCGCGGTTCATGGTTCAACCGCAGTTGAAAATGTACTTTCAACTGCGGTTCAACCTCGAACCGCCGTTGAAAGTACACTTTCAACGGCGGTTCAACCTCGAACCGCAGTTGAAAGTATACTTTCAACGGCGGTTCGAGGTTGAACCGCCGTTGAAAGTGTACTTTCAACTGCGGTTCGAGGTTGAACCGCAGTTGAACCGAGCCCGGTTATTAATTATAATTCAAATTTTTACCTTTTTCATTTCCTCCCTCATTCTCTTCCTTTCTTCTTCCTTATTTTCCCTTCACTTCCCCTGTTTCCCGAATCTTCTTCCCGCGGCCGTTCGTCTTCTTCGCCGCTTCTCCCATCGCCGGCGACCTCCTCCACCTTCCGATCCTCCGTCCGTTGCCCAATCAATCACCGATTGTTCGGCTTCCCAAGTTTTCACCTTCGGTCGGCTCTCCATTTCCACCCTCCCATATAAACTTAAAGCTTGGATTTTTTTTTAGTTCATCCAAAAGGTTCCACCTTCTATGCTTTCATTTTAAACTTTTGTCTATTTAACTTTACATTTTGCAAATGCTTACCATTGCACTAGGATTTTGTTGGTTGATATTTATGGTAGATTTCGGTTTTAGCTCTTGTGATGAAAGCTTGGAAAGTTTTTGGATTTATTGATTGTTTGTAGCATTTGGTTTGGTTGTTGAATGGAGTGTTTTGTCCTACATAAGTTGAGAACCTAGGGTTTGATCAATGTTCCATTAGGTACCCTTTGAAATTCGGGTTTTTTTTTTGAAAATGAGAAACTCAAATGATTATTTCGGTTTTGCTTGCTTAATTTTAGAACATTGGTGTTTGATTTCGGTTTTTATTCGATTTAGTGTTCCTCCTTTAGTGATAATGAGGAAAATGCTTTGTTGTTGATTCCACTTTGTGAAATGTTATGCCTTTAGTAGAAATGAATGAATGTTCTCATTAGTTGTTGGTTGTGAAATGTGAAGTACTTTATCAATGGTACCCTTGAGAAGTCCACTTTTTTTTGGCCCTCATTTGGTTTAATTTGGATAATGGTAATTGTGGATTTTAGGAGTGAATTTTGCGAATGTACATTGCCTTTTTTCCACATTAGTTGTTGGTTGTGAAATGTGAATTACTTTATCAATGGTCCCCTTTATAAACGGACTTTTTTTTGGCCCTCGATTGGTTTAATTTGGTTAATGGTAATTGTGTATTTCTAGGAGCGAATTTTGCGAATGTACCACTTTTTTTTCAACATTACAAGCATTCTTGTATTTGACATTAAAGCTTTTAATTTGTTGTCATTGCATATATGTTATATTGAATTCTCTTTCTATGTAAATGAAGTTTAAGGTACTTTCAATGGCCCGAAAAAGAAAAAGCAATACGGAGCATGGAGATGGTTCTTCTTCTAAATCTAGTAGAGTTAGAGGGCCCACAAATTGCAATGACCTATTGGAAATGCGAAAGAATGGGGAAACTCTGGACATTTCTTTCGATTCCGGGCTCGAGCCTAGAGTATATCATGTACAGTGGATTACCTTTGTGTCATATACGGCCCGGAGCAAAGTGGACTTAGTGGAATATGAATCATGGCCGAAAGTTCCCGCGGAGCTCAAGAAGAGAGTTTGGATGGAAATACGGGTATTTTCTTTAATTATAATGCACTATTTGATTCTTAATTCTTCCATACAATTTTACTCAAATTCCTCACTAAATTTTACTCCTAATTTTCACTGTAGGCATTATTTGTTTTCGAGTCCACCGAAGAACTCGAAGATAAGTGGATTAGTTATGCCGGTAAACGGTGGAAAGATTTCAAATCCTATCTAGGGAAATATGTACATGGTCCCATGAAGGGTAGGGACCCATGTTTGGAATATAAATTTATCCCTAGGGAGACATGGATTAAGTTCAAGGCTAGCCGCGAGACAGAAGAATGGCAGGTATATTTTTTTAAATTTGATTTCCTTCTTCTTTTTGGATATTTGAAATTGCTCAGTTTAGGGATAATAATTTTTCATTATATTTCTGTCTAGGCCATTCGAGGAAAAGCGCAAAAGAATGCCAATTTAAATGCTTTCTACCATAACTTATCTCGCGGTGGCTACCGACTGTTGAAGCAGCAGTTGCATGACGAGGAGGTCAGTGCATCTGGAAAGAAGCCTTCAGAGGAGGGTCAGTCTGAAGAAGAAGGCGAGGATTCTTATTCAGGGCCAGGCCGTCATGACCTTTGGATACATGCCCATACGAACAAAAAAGGGGAATACTTCACGCCAGAGGCTGAGCGTGTAGCGAAGGAAATTGTAAGTTTTGCACCATACATTTTCTTATGTTTCAATTATTTTAATATTTAAAGTCTATGTGTATAGAATTTTTATTATAACTGATTATTTATTACTAGATATCTATGATGAAATGCTAATTAATAATTTGGTTGTCATTAAATGTTTATATGAAATTATTATTATCTAGTTGTCACTGTAAAGTAGATAAATGACTAATTTGTATATATGTGCATGTATTTATATTTATAATTATGGTTATCAATTTTATATTTAATATTTATATACATAAATGAATAATCTCTGTATATGTGTATTTATTTATATTTAATTGATCTATTTACATTTACTATATTTGGCAAACTGTGTAGGAAAATCTATGTTCCCGCGAGTCCCAAGGGGAGACCGTTGCAGAGGGTAGGAATGACATTCTTGTCATTGCAACGGGCAAGCGCGATCACCCCGGTCGTTATCGCGGCCATTCTACGCGGGCACGTATCACAGAGGTTTTCCCACAGAAAACAAAGCCGTCGCTGAAAGAGGAACTTGATTTAACTAAGCGACAGCTTCAGAAAACCACTGCCCAACTAGATGAATGTCAGACACATTTGAAGATGATGATGGGTTTTTTATGTGGTAAGCTGGGAACCGATTATGATACAGTAAAAGCCACCGTCCTCAATAATGCCCCGGATGAGAGCTTGCACCCAGGGACCTCCGGAGCAGTCCCTGTATCCCCTGTGAGCCCTGTTTCTCCTCTGGTACCTACAAGGTTGCCCGATTTGGAGATGATAAATGTTGCACCTGTGGACCCGATCACAGCCTCTGACGGCAGTGCTTTAGGCGAATACAAGGTAAATAAAATTAGACGGCTTCTTTTAATACTTCAAATTTTTTTTTTTCATTATTACAGTGCTTTGTTAAGTTAGACTTACTAGTTGACTAATGTTCATTCGCTTGCCTATTATCTTAGGACGGGTGTGAATGCCATATTTTCATCCTTGAGGATTCGCAAACGCGGCGTAAGCTTGTGGCAAAGGGCAATATTTATAAGCAAAGCAAGCACCACGGGCGCGCCGTTAGGAAAGGTTGCGCGAGGGTCACAATTAAAATTTCCTATGATGACTGTGCCCCGCTACCATTTCCTGAGGAAGAGGCTGCGACAGTGGGAATGGCCAAGTCCTTTTTCGTGGAATGGCCTAAAGAGTTGATTGAAATTATTCAGCCGACTCCGGTAACAAAGGTATATTCTTTCATTTTTAATTTGTGTATTACTTAATACCGTTTTGTATATTTAATGTTATTTCAAATGATGTTAGGTTGATAAAAGTGCCCAAAAGAAAAAAGGCCGGATGAGTGCTATGGATGACAAGACATCTCCTTCGGCGACGGTTCCGACTGAGGAGTCAACCTCATCGACATCTGATCCATTGCAAGAGTTACAGCTCCGATGGGATAATGAGTCGGGCTTCGATGGCTTCTACTTTCAAATGACAAAAGAAGTCATAGGTTTGGAGCAGCCTAATTTCATGGATCGAGGGGATGTCAAAGAGTTATTGATCAGAGAAAGCCAGGTCTCAAACAGTTTGATGCAGTTGTTCACCCAGTGAGTTTCCACTTACTTAAATAACCTATTTCTGATTATTTATGTTATATATTATGCATTCTATATGCATAGGCTAACCAATGAAGCCCTTCTTGTAAATTCTTTAGAGCTTTACATGAGTTAGCTGAAAGGAATGGGAGAAAGGGGATAGGTTTCCTTTCGGCTGATCATGTCACACCCAGACAAAATACGCTTGAAGATAGGGTGAACTACATTGCGCGAATCTTGAAGGATAGGAATAAAGAAATGTATATGGTGCCTTATCTTCAGGGGTAAGTGACACAGCTGTAAGCGGTTATCTAATATTTAAGAAACACTGCTATAAAGATCTGACGTACGCCATTAAATTTTTTGTTGGCAGTGAACATTGGATGCTAATGGCCATTAGACCAGTAGATAAGGTTGTATACTGGTTTGATTCTTTACAAAATCCACAGAAGGATGAGGCGATGGAGCTTATGGACGAGTGAGTTATCTATATTAACAACTGTTAGAATGCATATATATCCATATATTGCTAATTATTTTCGTGCCGATTTCATTTTTATAGGGTGATGTTTAACTATCAAGCTTTCTTGGGATTGCCCAAAAATGTGCATATGCCACCTTCGTGGATAGTAGTTAAGGTAAATGAAATTGGTTCTTATAATTTATTTAATTACATCCGTGGCTCTAGTAGCCTAAGCAATTAGTAGTGTTAGTTGTTTCAATTAAATCCGTGAGTCTAGTAGCCTAATTAAGTTAGTATAGTGATAGTCAATTAATTTATTAGTTAGTCAAGTTATTTATTGAGGTATTATATTTGATTAATTATGCATGCAATAATCTGTGAGTCCAGTACTGTAGGTTAGTTAATATAAGCATGCAAATTGCCTTTTCGATCAGTAGAAATTAGTGAGTCCTAGTTATTTAATTAATTAGATTAATACGAGTTTAGTTATGAATATTCGTAGAAATTTTTTACTCACAGTTGTGTTTGTATATATACAATTTATTGTATGATCTTCTAACTCGTATATATTAATTCATTAGCATAAAAAGCAAACGGATAATTGGGAGTGTGGGTACTATGTAATGCACTACATGTACCAAATAGCAATGAAATCATCCACATTTGCACTTGAAAAGGTAAATATATATATTTCTCATTACTTACTTAATTGACTGTATTTCATTTTGCTTACTCGGGTAGTTTTTAATTTCAAAAAACTCTGTTGCAGCACTTCAAGATCGACCGCACTCCATTAAGCAATGTGGATATAGATGCAGTGCGAAAAATATGCGCTAGATATATTTTGGAGCATCCGTAGTAGTAGAAGGATACTAATTAAACTTGTTCATATTAGAGTTGTACAAATATTTTTTGGATATGCTGTGTTATCAAAGCGAATTCAATTTGTATATTGGTGATATTTGTAATAAATTTGTATATTGGTGATATTTGTATATTCGTGATATTTGTAATAAAAAGTAGCCACTTTCCACGGCGGTTCAAGTTTGAACCGCCGTGGAAAGTGTAAGGTTTCCACGGCGGTTCAACCTTGAACCGCCGTGGAAACTTTACACTTTCCACGGCGGTTTAAACTTGAACCGCCGTGGAAACTTACACTTTCCACGGCGGTTCCTACTTGAACCGCCGTGGAAACCTTACACTTTCCACGGCGGTTCAAACTTGAACCGCCGTGGAAATCTTACCCTTTCCACGGCGGTTCAACCTTGAACCGCCGTGGAAACCTTACACTTTCCACGGCGGTGCAACCTTGAACCGCCGTGGAAACCTTACACTGTCCACGGCGGTTCAAGGTTGAACCGCCGTGGAAAGTTTAAGGTTTCCACGGCGGTTCAACCTTGAACCGCCGTGGAAACCTCACACTTTCCACGGCGGGTCAAACCCGCAGTAGAAAGTCCGCTAACTTACAACGGCTGCCAGATAGATGGCGGTTCAAAAATGCTAAACACCGCCGTTAAAAGCCCTTTATAACCGCCATTAAAGCTCCGTTTTGTAGTAGTGAATATCAATTAAAAATTTTCTTTTATTTTTGGTCTCTACATGTTCATTGCCCTTTCAAAAAAAATAATACTTATCCCCCGAGTGTATCTGACTGCACGGTGCAGTGGATCGATGCACTAAATAATTTCTCATCGTTGACCATATTCTTCCAACCTCTATGGAAACTCAACTATTTATAGCAACACTTTCTGCTGCATTAATGCACCAAATCATTCTGCATTTTCACATTGCAAGAGATTAGTTATTCTCAGCCATGGCTTCAGAAATCTCAAAAATCCATCCTAGAGTTCTCATAGTCTCCAGAAGAACCGTTCGTAAGAACAAGTTTGTGGATTTTGTAGGTATGTGATTATTCTTTATATATGCATGCATCCGCTGTTTAATTTCTCAGTTTTACTCTCAAAAAGCAAAATTATTCACTGATAAATCATAATTGAAGGCATGCGTCATCGTGTTTTTTAAGGTTAAATCATTCTGTTCGTTTCTTAACTTGGACAGTTCTTGATGTTTTGATTTCTCAACTTGAAAATGTTTCACTTTTGTCTTTTAATTTCAGAAATAGTTTCTAAACAGGGCTGGTCTTAAAGGGGTCGGGCCCACCTCCTTCAGAGACCCATTATATTTAATAACCTATACTCTATATATATATGTGTGTGTGTGTGTAAATTGTTATGTGGGTAGAGAATGTTTGGATCTCTTTTCAACGGAAAAAAAATTTTAGGGCCCAATTTGGTGTGATGACACCAATCAAAATTGGTCAGTCCAGACCATTTTTAACTTATTGCTCAAATTATTTTTTTTTTTCAATTTCTTTTCTCTCATTTATGTGTTTTTAGGGCCTTTTTTATATTTTTTTTGCCCTGAGACCTTCAAACCTTAAGGACCAGAGCTGTTTCTAAAAGGTATCAAACTCAAATTTAGGTAGCAGCGGAGCTGTTATATTATATAAATGTAATGCACAAAACTTAACATAATAATTCGGTAGAGATAATATGAAAAGTACGAAGTAGAAATTAATTGAAAATTATAAGGAATTATTATTGATTTGATGAATTATTGATTTGCTCAATAGGAAATGAACATTGAGCACAGCCTAGCTATGAAGTGGATACATATACAGCCACATCAGCAGTTAGTCAACATTTGACCACATGGATGATTATCCCCAATTAAATTAGGTGGAAAATTATTATTAAAAAAATACTTGTTTAATTACGCGGCGCCTAGTTTGCGTCAGCTCACTTCAAATTAATCTTAATCTCATGCATATCTTCCGATTCATCGTTCGCCATATTCATTCATTCTTACAGCCGCCATGGAAACGAATCTCAAGTTACTCAAGTATTTATAGCGACAACTTTCAGCTACGTTAATGCACCAAAGCTCATTCTACATTTTCACCTCTCTGCGTTTTCTTTCCAACTCCAGTCCCTTCATTAATTAATCGTCAGTTTTTGCATCAAATTAATCCATCCTTTTTGGATAGCAATATTATTCGATCTCAACCATATATGGCTCCAGATCTCTCAAAGATCCTTCCTAGGGTTCTCATAGTCTCCAGAAGAACCCTTCGTAAGAATAAGTTTGTGGATTTTGTAGGTACGTATGCAATTACTCATTTCCGTCTCACTCAAAGAGTCCACTTTCAAAAAAAAATCTTGTTCTATTTAAAGAGTCCACTTTAAATTTATTTACATTGCATACCCTTACGAATATAACAATGTGTGGTTCATAATTAACCTTTACTTTTAAAGCAAGGATATAAGTGAAAAATATGGTGATAAATTACTTATTTTAGGTGTTATACCTCACAACCCAAATAAGTTGTATACATTTGAAAGTGGACTCTTTGAGTGGGACGGAGTGAGTATATTATATGCATATGCCTTGTTTTCTCTTAGTTTTACTTTTATGCTCAAGAACCAAAGTCGTTCGATCCATTGGTCTCGTAACTTGGACAGTTATGTCGTTTCGATCCTTCAAATTTATTTTTGTCCCTTTTCACAAATAGTTTTTAGATGGTATCCAACCTTAGTTTCACAAATAGTTTTTAGATGATATCCAACTCAAATTTAGGCAACATCAAAGTTGTTTTCGACCTAGTTAAAGGGCTGATAAAGTAAAATATATACGTATATACATATATATATATATATATAACCTTTTTTCATTTGCTACCCTTGTAAATGCGTGTGAATCTTACATACTAACTGTAAAAATAGCTCAGATGTTGTATAAGTGGGAGTGTAGAATCTAAGAATCATTTTTAAAAACTGATTTTGTAAACGAGACAACATCTCAAATCAATTTGACCAGTAAATTGATCTAACCTGTTTTTTTTTTTTGGGAAGCTTTCTCCGTTTTAATTTTCTCCTTTGTTTACAGGAGAATATCATCTGGATCTGATAGTAAGCTCCGGAGCAGCCCCTGTGATAGTTCCAAGAGTCAATGGAGTCCATAAACTGCTTCAAAGCTTCGAACCAATCCATGGAGTTCTCCTCTGCGAAGGAGAAGACATAGATCCATCACTCTACGATTCAGAACTATCCGAATTCTCTCCCGAAGAACTCCAAGACATCAAGAATTCCCACGCATCCGACACCGCCATCGACCCCGAAAAGGATTCAATCGAATTCAACCTCGTAAACCTCTGTCTCCAACGAAACATACCATATTTAGGCATCTGCAGAGGATCCCAGGTCCTAAACGTCGCATGTGGAGGCACCCTTTATCAAGATATCGAAAGGGAATTATCCAAAAAAAATGGCCCTGGAAATGAGGCTGTTCTGCACATGAACTATGAAGATTACGATGGGCACAGGCATGCTGTGAAGGTGGTTAAGGAAACACCATTGCATCAGTGGTTTAAGGATTCCATGGAAGATGGAGAAATGGAGATTTTGGTGAACAGTTATCATCACCAGGGAGTGAAGAGATTGGCTCAGCGTTTTGTGGCCATGGCTTTTGCTCCTGATGGTTTGGTTGAAGGGTTTTATGATCCTGATTTGTATTGCCCTGAAGAAGGGAAGTTCATCATGGGGCTCCAGTTTCATCCTGAGCGTATGAGACGCCATGGTTCTGATGAATTTGATTATCCGGGTTGTTCATGGGCATACCAGGTATATTATATTTTGGTTTAAAGTTTAATTTTTTTTTGGGGGTTAAATCACTCCATTAATTTGGCTTGTCCTCTATAGGTCCCTCAATTTGATAACGTTTTATTTTGGTTTTTCGACTTCAAAAAGTTTATAAATGGTTACATACTCACATTTCAGCAAAATCTGACATGTTTTTAATTATTACTTGAGATTCACACCTACTAACATATGAAAATCAAGAAATGAAAGTTTAAATCACTTTGTTTTCCCCTTGATAAGAAAAAAAACAACTCAATGCTAGCCCAAAATAGTTCGATTACTGCCAGAATTTGAATTTGCAACTATTGTTTAAGTTGACGAACAAAAATAGAACTTTTGAAGTTGATTGACCGAAGTCAGATAATAGTCTAAGTTAAAAAAACTAACAGAGTGATTCAATTTTTTATTTTATTTTTTTGAAAATTAAAACAAGATATGAAGTTAATGGACATTTTTGTTGCAGGAATTTGTGAAAGCTGTGATAGCATACGAAAGGAAGCTGAGTGGTCCAGCATATGTGCCCAAGGGAGTAAAACCAAAACTTGATCATGAACTAGAGAAAAAGAGAAACACCATCGTCCGGAGCTTCTCCGTCGCCAGGAACATGTACAGCGCCAGCGGCCAGGAAAGAATCCAGGCCAAGGAGTCCGAGCTCGAAGCCGGAGCTAGATTTCTCCAGGCAAACACAGTAGTGCTGAGTGTGCAACAGCAGAACAGGCTGAAGCAGATGGGGGCGACGGTCAGGAACGCCTCGGTTTACATGGAGAAACTGAAGATGAGTCAAGATCGTAAGAAGCTGACCATGGCTATCATTCAGAAAATGTCCATTGAAAACTTGTCTGACTTGGTTTCCTTTTACCACAAAATGGGACAAATCTGCTCTGAAAGGTTGGAGATGAAGCTTCAGGGCCTCACTTTCACAGAAGAAACCTCACAAAATTGACCACACTTCAAGTTCAAGTACTTATGATCTTTCGGTGGTGTGCGTGTATTTTTATTTGTTGTAGTTAGGAGCTATATTGTGTGCATGTGTGCAAAAAAAAAAAAAATAATAAAAAAAATAATAATAATAATAATATCTGCTTCTAGCATTTCTTTGTTGTACTCCCTCCGTCTCACTCAAAGAGTCCACTTTGAAATGTGTAAAACTTATTATGAGGTACAACACCTAAAATAAGTAATTTACCACTGTATTTTTCACTTATATCCTTACTTTAGAAGTAAGGGTTAATTGTGAACTACACATTGTTATATTAGTAAGGGTATATAATATAAATAAATTCAAAGTTGACTTTTTAAATAAGACAATATTTTCGTTTGGAGTATATCTTAAGATCACTACGAAAAGTGGGAATTATGCACCCAGCACCAATCTTATTCTTGTGCTTTTTCAAATGGAAGAATGACACTTTTGGTTCATAATGTTTGGGAATGTGACACTTTTGGTCCATAATGTGTTAACTTTGACACTTTTAATTCCTAAATTTTTGTTTCAGTGACACTTTTGGTCCATTTACCTACTTTATAGGTAATTTGTGATCAAAATATAAATTGTCTAAAATATTAGGTTCACCTGATTATTCATCAACCAACTTTGATAAAAAAAAAAAATCCTGGCAGACTGGTTTCCCTATTCCCATATAACATCAAAACATTTTATAGCTACAACTACAGGACTAATATGCTAAATTCCATTATCCAGAGAAAACAAAAGTTTCATTCTAGAAAATACTTGTTATTTTCGATCTTAATAAGTGATGAATTTTTCTAAATTTTTCATTAAGCCCAATATTTTAAACAATTTATATTTTAACTCCAAATTACCTATAAAATAAGTAATATCAAGTAAATGGATCAAAAGTGTCAATGGAACAAAATTTTAGGACCAAAAGTGTCAAAATTGATACATTAAGAACCAAAAGTGTCACACTGCCAAACATTAAGGGACCAAAAGTTTCATTATGTAACCAACTGAGTGAAAACATCTTGATTGTTTAGACTAATAGTGTGTGATTGGGTAAGAACATCTTAATTAAAGTCTGTCTATTTGGACGTTTTTGTAAACATGTTTTTAGAGTTTTGAATTTTATACTAGTTTCTCATCATTTGTAATACACATTTTCACTAGTCAACTCTACTTTTTTATAGTTACAATACACTTTCGTATTTAAAAATCAGTTCTAAAACAATTCAAAACTTTGGTTTGAAAATGATTTTTAAATGAGAAAAGTGTATCGAAACTACAAAATAGTAATTGTTGAATTGCACAAAGGTGTATTGATGATGAAAAATGATATAATAATGCAAAATTTAGAAAACATGTTTTCATAACCAAGCAAACAAACTAGTTCTAAACCTAAACCATAGTGTTTGTAGAACTTAGGGACAAACTATGTTCCACCCATAGGACTGAAGTTTCAATCCAAACATAGGGGGAAACTGCATTTCAAAACACCCACCCACCCACCGGCGGCGGTTCCATCCCACTAGAAATGTCCAATGATACAACTATCTATGAGTCTTGCAGCTCTAAATAAAACTATTTCCTAATATTACTCCGTCAATCCTAATTAATCCCACACCGGTTCAAGTTGAACCTCCAACAATCAATGCAATAGTTCAAAAACAAAAAAGCCAAAACATCAAAATAGTAAGACAAACAGCTCTAAAGGTCTAGTTTATTAATCCGCTATTTAAGAAAGTACAGTAAAGCAACAAAAATTAATGTACACAGGATGAAAGCTAAAGCCTAAAACTTTCAAACTTTCTAAAGCCAACCAAAACACGATACTACACTTCAGCTCTCTTCCAGATTACACCTTCACTATAGTTTATATCTTTTTTACTTTCCTTTCTAACTCTTCGCTATCGGTTATTCTATTTCTAACCCAACTTCATTTTCTGGGGCTTTTTTTAATCTCTTTTCTAAAAACCACATTTTTCTTTCTTTTTTTTTTTTTTTTTTTTTCTTTTTCCTATTTTTTTGTCTTTTCCTTTCTAATGCTCAAGATGCTACTACTAAAGAAACATAAGATACCCTTCCCAACAGAATTCAGAATTGGCCTCACAATGAGCCAAAAGCCTGAATTCGGATGTTGCCTTGAACTTTACACGCAACATCGAAGGGGAAGCTGACTCCAGAAATCACCTCCGATGGAAGAAATAGAAATCGGGGTGATTGACCCGAAGCATTGTTATCCAATTTTCAGCATCCTGTAAGAGGGAATCCAACAACTGACGTTGAGATCCAGATCCACCACCCGGAGTCCACAATGATGATTTGAACTTGTAGTGCGCAAGACCAAAAACAGGCACTACAACCTTCGGAGCATCATCAACTTCAATGGGATCTTTGATGATTGGAGCAGGCGACCCTGCAAAGAGTAAAAACAACATTTAAATGCATAAACTTGGGGAGAAGAAGAGGAGGAAAAAGGCTGCACCAAGAAAAAACAAAAGGAAAATACTTTACAAACAGGAGGTTGCAACAAGGAAAGCATTTTGTGGATTCAAGGTTATTAAATTGCACATTTGAAACTTTACACAGAAGTGAAAGATCAAAAAACACTAGGTTCAGATACCTGTAATGGATGTATGAAGAGAATGGAAGGTCAAAAAACAAGCATCCAAATCCTTAAGAGTTGGCCCTGTGGGTATCCTGTATATTGGATACCTAAAAGAATAGAAGATTACAAGTCAGAAATTCGTGCATAATTCCCGAAGTATAAGAGCTAATACCAAAAGAAAAAGTTATACCAAACATACCAGGCCACAGAAACCCAACTCGTTGGTAGCAGATCACAACTTCTTAGAGTTTGTAGTTCAGGGTAGCCAAGAGAGAGTTTTGATATCTAGGATAACAAAAATAGACGGTGTCAAAAAAAAGGGAATGCAATCACCAAAAATAGAAGCTACTCTTCATGGTTGCAAAAAGGGAGGACAAGACAGACCAGGTCAGCTAGAGGTTTACGACCATAAGGTTGGTCACGCTCAAAATACTCAAACAACAATGAGCCTTGAGAACTTCCAGGTTCACTTTCATCACTGGAATCCTGCAAGGACAGTTGATTGTCTCTCAATGACAGCCGATCCATTCTAAGAGCATTTTCAACAGCCCGGGAATTATAGTTCCTTCCCAGCTGAGAATGATTAAGGTAAGCTCTCTCATCAGAATCACTGCTTCCATCACTACACGAATCTCTAAAGCAGTCACCATCACTGTCCTCTGATGATTGCCTATTACACAAGAAAATCAGTTTGTCACTAAAACATTTACAATTAGTTAAGCAATATTAAAAAAAATAAAATATCCATTATCAGATAAATCCACTGTGTAATGACTAGTGCACCGTCTGCATAATATTCAAATATCCAAATCAATCATTTTTTTAAAATACTGATTCACAGCCATCACAGATTTCAAGCTATGCTTCCTAGAAACTAAAATTTCAGATGAAAGAGTTTGCAGTCTAAGGAAAAAGAAAAACAGACTCCAGCTTTAAATTTAACACCAGCATATAGCATTCTCACCTGGCCAAACTTGGACAAAGATAAAGGAATGGCTCAAAGTCCATTATGGTTTCTACCAAATGAAAACCTAAAGCAATGTTATCCAGATTGTAAGATCGGAACCAAAACATTAAACACTGCTTGGATGGTAGAAAATACACAATTCTACGATTTAAATAAACAAATCACTACATCGCTCAGAATTGGACTCGCTGCAGAATGGGTCAGGATAGGACAAGGATCAATCAGAATAGGTATAGGATCCATCAGGGCTTTTTTCAATAACAAAAAGTGTCATCAATTACACTCTCCTGCCCTATAATCACTAAATCCTCTGCAGTTTTAGAAAACAGTTTCTTCATCTCTAACTTTTTTACTTCCATTTATTCTTTAAAGTATTACTATCGCTATGATTCCATTAGTTCCAATCCTACATATAGTATATACTTTATTCTGATTGTTAAATAAGAGTTCCCCAAGTTGCATTTAATACATATTGACTTACTCATCTTAAAACCTGTTTAAATGCTGACAGTAATATAGAAAATTCTCTTTTTAGGAACTTATAGTTAATCTTTGATGTGACTTTTAAGCTAAACTTATATCAATTGTAATTATAATTTATAGGTAATAGTTGCGCTCACAGCATCTACTATTATGTGCAAGATTATTACCATCTTCACATGTACAAATAATTTATGGTCATTTTTTAAATTCATTTTGATGTGTGGTCTAAAAGCACTTATTGATATAAATTTAAGCCATTTTTTAGTAGGAATTTATTATGAACTGATCCTCTACCAATCCAATTCTATGACCATCCTATGTAGGATAACAATCCTAAAGACATTGACAAAGTATTCATGCAAGATTTTGAAAGTCAAATATCTTGAGAAACATGGAAAGAGAGATGTGAGGATTGTCTAAGTTCGAAGGATCTGGCTCATGGTACAGCTATAGAGAGAGGAAGAGGGATAAAAAAGCAAACAAATGATCAAGGTCCCAAAAAATTTTAATCAGAAACAAATAGATGTACAATGTGTACAATGTTCAAAACAAAACCAATCTGTCATACACTATAACAGATCAATTCTGCAATTATCTGATATTGAACCACTGATCAGGATTCCTGTTCAATGTGCGACTCAACACTAAAAGGTTTTGCAAAATTTAAATCAACTTGCATTTCAAGTCAAATTTTATCCCAATGGACACACATATGATGTCAGAAAACAAAACCATATGAGTATATCTTGTTCTTGGAAACTAGACCCCAGTAGGAGCTGCAACTTGCCAGCATAAAACTTTTGAGGAGATTAAATCCCTTTAAAAAGATACATGCTCACCTTCTATAGTTAAGAAGAACAGTAAAAATCAGGAATCACCACCAGTTGCAATAATGCTGCATTTTTAATTGCTGAAAGATACAACCCTAATGCCAGACACAAGTGCCCATGCAAATTCCAAAATGGATTATCATACAAGCACAAAAAGATTAATTATTTCAAACAAACCACAAAAGAGAAAAGCAACCGTTTTTTTAATCAACTAGAATCTGACAAGTTACACTAAAAAGTTGAAAATATGATCATGTACGCCAATCTGTACGAAGTCAACAGACCCCATGCAAGACAAAAACAAGGAAAAATCTGAATTTATACCTTGACTTCCTTGAAGAGTCGCCATATAGCTGAATGCCAGACAAATAGGGCACATAGTACTGAACAACACCTTCATGGTCATCCAATACTAAAGGCACCCCAGCACCATATGCACTCCATTCGCTGAAAGAATCCCATAAATCACCAAGAATAAAGTAAGGCTGGAACTCCACATCACACGTCCTCCATCCCTTCACTGTTGTCTGTCATTATCCCACACAACCCCATTTAAAACCCTTAACAATATAGAACCCAATAACTACCAGTACACTAAATTCATAAGCTACATAAACAATCAACCATGAAATCAGAATCTGTTTCAACATTATATAGGTTACAAAAATCAAAGCTACAAGTTGAAACATTTCTTAAGAAAATACACAAGACAGACATCTACAATTCATATCAAAAAGGGAAAACGCTGAATTCAGTGCTAGTCCTTTGTCACTCCAAACCCAAATCGCATCAAAGTCGAATCCATTGGCTTTCAACTTCAAAGCAACCATATTAAACCATTTCAACCATCCTCTCATGTAACTAAAAATTAAAACCCCAAAAATAAAAGGAAAAAGCAAAGTTTCCAAAAATCACTAACCATGAAATGAACAACAAAAGAGCATCTAAAATTAAACTCAAATATTAATTAGACCTTAGAGAGATACTGAGCCGTAACGGAAGGCGTGACGGATTCCAAAAACCGTTCCAAATTACATGACTCCTGCACCGATGGGTCCAATGCCTTTGAACAAAAAGGAACGGCAACCGGTCTCTTATCGGCGGCGGAGGCACCTCCGGCACGAACCTCAACTTCCGGCAGCCGCGGGGATTGGCTGACGGTGACATCACTCTGAGCTCTCCTCAAATGATCCTGACTCTGAGCCTGATTCCTACTCCGGCGTGCCCTGGCTGCACTGTAAAACCGATCCTCCCCATTCCTACTCCGATTAAATTGCAATCCAGCCCCCAACATCCTCTCTAAACCCCAAATTAAAAAAAAAAACAAAGAACGAAACTTTACCCCTTCCTCAAAACCCTATCGACAACCCTATATCCAAACAACCTTATCTCTATCTCCAAATGTGAAAAAACGGCAAGCTAAACAGATATAGGGCAAAACTGTGGGTGGCAGACGAAACGGCGAGTCCCGGAACAAATTCGAACAAACGGAGAGTCCCGGAACAAATTCGAACAAAACCCTAGCAACGGTTTTAAATTGGATCAAAATCGCAGCTGCAAGAATCAATCCGGAAGGTGTTTAATTTGTAATTTTAGCGGGAATCCAATCCAAATTGGCCGATGATCCTGGACCGCTGTGGTTGCGTATGTGAATCAAGCGATTGAAGAGCGGTGGAGAAGCCGTTGAATTGAAGATGAGAATGGGATTTGAATTGAAGAGAGAAGGTGAGAGAGAGAGAGAGGAGAATTGAAAAAGGTTCTCAAGAAAATGGATGGGCAGGATGGGGGGAACTGGGGGGAATGGGGAAGAAGAAAACAAATAAGAATTTCTACACTAATTAATTTCCACTTGCTCTTTTTCTTTTTTATTGATTATTTTATTTTTATGGATTTTGCTAATTATTTCTTTTCTTATTTGGCACTCCAAAATGCTTTTTTTATTTTATTTTTTTAGATAAAGGGCATCTTTCTTTTTTCTCTTTTTTACAATTTTTGTTATAAAAAAAGTACTTTTTATTTTTAATATATTTTTCTAATTTGTTAATACGTCCTTCTCCTATTAAAAAAAATTATATTTTCAAACATTTTACTATTTTAAAAAAGTATTACTTTGTTTTCTAATATTCAATTAATATGATTATGTATCCTTAAAAGGTAAAGATGTAAATAATACTCTCTCCCTCTCACTCAAAGAGTCCACTTTCAAAAAAAATTTTGTCTCATTTAAAGAATCCACTTTGAATTTATTTACCTTACATACCCTTACTAATATAAAGATGTGTGGTTCACAATTAACCCTTACTTCCAAAGTAAGGATATAAAAGGAAAATAGAGTAGTAAATTACTTATTTTAGGTGTTCTACCTCACAACTCATAATAAGTTGTATCCATTTCATTCAAAGTGGACTCTTTGAGTGGGACGGAGGGAGTAACCAATAATAATAAATAGCTCATCATAAATGTTTTTGTTACTTATAAAAATATATGATGATATTTTTTTATTTTTGTCAAAACATAATAACTTCTTACCTTTTCAAGCTAAAATTTAAACAAAAATGTAAATTAAATGGCTGGAAACCACTAGTATTCAGTAGCTCTTTTTTCTTTTCATTTTTTTTTATTTATATAACTATTAAGTAGCTTAAATATTCAATTTATTCAACAGCCTCCCATTAAATGGAGTAATTTTTCCATTAAATGCCATGAGTAGTCCTAGATATTGGTCAATTCCTAAATACAGTATTAATAACTTCCACTGTGCTAACAGCCCAAAAATTGTGATTTTTCAAAAAATTTAAACTACCATAAAAATACACTTTGACAAAAGCAATGCGTTACAACTGTTATTTCATATTTGTATGAAAATTTGAAGAAAGTTATGCGTGACAGCTGTTATTTGTATGAAAAATTGAAAAAGTATTACAACTGTTATTAGTAAGAAGATTTGAAAAGGGTAATGCGTTACAACTTTTATTTGTAAGAAAAATTTGAAAAGGGTAATGCGTTACAGCTGTTTGGCACCGTCTCATTCTTTATTGCAAATTGTCAGTCATTACTTTAAATCGTAGTATCTACCTAATTAATAATGGTAAGCAAGAACAAGAAGTTATCTTAAGAGCCAAACTATTTTGGAATAAAGGGAAAAAAAAAAAGAAAAAGAAGTGACATGTAATTTTCTGTCTTCTATAATTTAACAATACGATAGGTTGAATAACTTTGAAGTACAAAAATAAATAGCATGCCTCACGTTGTTCCCTTTGTTATATTAGAATTTTCAGCAACTTCATGTCAAATCAACCATGGAGTGCTTGAAAAGAATGATAATTGCTAAGCACATATGTTATTTTTAACTACGACTTTTTTTCGTAAATTATAATAATATGCACATTTGAAGAAAAAGGTAAATGTAACTGATGTATTGAATAATTAATGCATAACTTGTCGCGTATCGTTTATCAGTTAGGTATAATTGAATGAAATATCAATTTAAAAACATACATTATCGTTGATTGCATTGAAACAGTTAAATGTAACTGATGTAATGAATAATTAATATATAACTTGTCGTGCAGTATTTATTTATTTTTCTTTCAAAATACCCGTAATAAGTAACGTATTATTGCCGCATACTTGTCAATTAATTAGGCACGATTGAATGAAATATCATTTAAGAATCATTCAAGAACATAAAATGAACATCAAGAATTGAATGGAATGATTTTTAAATTTATAAACTAATAAATAAATTAAATTAAGACGCTTTTCATCTCTTTCCTTTCGACCAACCAATTAATTATCGTGTCCAAAAGGGTAAAAAAGGCTGATTAATATATATTTTTTCCTTTTTCTGTAAAAGGGTAGTAATATTTAATTTAATTTAATTAAAATATTAAAGAGGTTGTAAGTGAACATCTTTATTGGTTGTGGATCCTAATATTTAATGTTAATGGCTTTCCTTTTGCTGACATTGACATTTTATTTATATTTCATCCATCCCAAAGATTGAAAGTGACTCCACCACATTGGAGTATTTTTTATTACTTCTGATTAAGAAAGCTATATGATTATTCCTTTTTTTATATTAATTAATTGCTGTAATTTAGGTAATGCCCGGCTGCTGATAGTTTAAAAACTCAAAACGAGTCCCATTAAAAGAGTTTAGTTTGTGGAATGTATAACATCTTATATACGAATAGCAAGATACAATACATAAAATGAGAAAGGATATATGATGTTAAAAAATTGGAAAAATGGCATTTTCAGTCCCTTTTGTTTTAGGGCAGTGGCAATTTTCATCCTTTTTGTTTTACCGTGGCAAAAATGGTCCCTTATGTTTGTCACCGTGGCAGAAATGGTCCCTTATGTTTGCATGGTGTGGTTTTTTTAGTCCATTTTACCTGTGATTACCGGTCTCCCGGTTTTTAGGACTTGTTTAAAATTAAAAAATAAAATTGGGGCTTTATCACAATTTCCTTAATCTCCAATGGCACAAACAATAATTTTTCACTCTTTCCTCTCAGCCCCCACCGCCCGTCGTCCCCAACTCTTCTTCTTCCTCCCCCTTCCTTCTCTCCTTCTTCCTCCCCCTTCATCCAATGGCCCAAAATTGCCTTCTTACTATATCAAACTTGGCTATAAACTTTTCTAGACTGAGTATGCTCCATCTTTTGTCGTTCATTTTCTGATGCAAAAATGCTGCTCCCTGAATAGAGATTACTCATTTTATGGGTGAGTGACTAACCGGACTAGGGCTCCTTGTAATGTCAACCAAATCTTGATAAATCAAAGGGAAATGATAGCTAAGCGAAATTCTCCACTTCATCCATGTTTTCCACTGATGGGAACCTTCCATTCTCACACAAAATAACTTGCTGGCTACTGTTAGTGGTGTGATTCCTTTTCTTTCTTTGTTTTGTTTTGTTTTTTCTTTCGGTTTTTCAATTCCTGGTATGGGTTTGGTGAAGTTGTGTGAACTGGAATACTACAACCGGCACAATTTTGGGGCATTGGATGAAGGGGGAGGAAGAAGGAGAGAAGGAAGGGGGAGGAAGAAGAAGAGTTGGGGACGACGGTGGGGGCTGAGAGGAAAGAGGAAGAGATAGTATGGAAAATTATTGTTTGGGCCATTGGAGATTAAGGAAATCGTGATAAAGCCCCAATTTTATTTTTTCATTTCAAACAAGTCCTAAAAAACGGGAGACCGGTAATCACAGGTAAAATGGACTAAAAAAGCCACACCATGCAAACATAAGGGACCATTTCTGCCACGGTGAAACGAAAGGGATGAAAATTGCCACTGCACCAAACAAAAGGGACTGAAAATGCCATTTTTCCTTAAAAAATTACATCTTTTATTAATATAAATTTTTTTAAAAAAATATAACTATTTATATGGAATAGAGATAATAATGTTACATCAACTATTCAAAGATATAATAATAAAAAGAAATTGGGGTTAAAAGAAAATTTTCCATGATTGTAAGTTTTAGTTCAGTTGTCTATATAATTTATGTCGAAGTATCGAAATACAAACAACATTAAGGCACGCCGATCATACCATTTCGAAAACCTGCATTATGTCAGAGATAAACACTATTTTTAACTTGCATGAGTACGAAACGAAGTTTGAATATTATTTTTTTAAAATTGCAACTAAAAATAAAACCAAAATAATTTGTAATTTTTTCAAACAAACCTAGCCTAAATTTGCATAAGTGAAGGTCATTGATGATATTCTTTAGTTTTTAAAAAATATTTTATTTTATTTTATTAAATGCAGGTAAAAAAAAATAATAATTTAAAAAAATTGTGGGATGGGGGGTTGAGAGAGAGCAACCACCGACCAGTGGATTAAAATAGTTGGGACACCGGGGAGTGGTATAACACATTATCTGATTGGTTGGCCTTTAACGTTACTAACTAAGCACTAATTTGATTGGCTATCTTCTTACTCTTACGCTGTTTAGGATTAGTCAACCTAGGATGCATCCACAATGCGACACGTGTACACTGTCGCTATTTATCATCGAGAGACGATGATAAGAAAGCTACGTGCCGAGACGTCGCGTGACGCAACAGATCCAAGGAGGGCGGTGGGCTGAATAGTTGGGATACGTGAGAATCCAGGCCGCCCCCACAAGCGGACGGCAAACGCTAACTCCAAGGAGGCATGGACTACTCGAATCTTCTCACTCTATCCTCAAGAGCGTGTGATTCACGCATGGACCATACAAAACCCTTTGTATGATACTATTGAGGTGCGTTTGGAGAGAGAAAACGAGAATGTGAATAAGGAGCCTCTCATGATGGGAAATTGATGAATTTTTCATTAAAAAAATATTAAATTTTTTTTAGAGGATGTAATAGTTGAATTATTAGATTTTTATACATACTAAATATAAGAATTTTAATCATAGAAATCAAATGCACATTCTTTCAATTTTCATTCTCGCACGCCAGGATGGTTGAGAATTCGGGTTAAATTGATTTTAAATAATATATCTATATTTAAAATGTAAAAAATGAGGATTAGAATTAGAAAATTTTATTACACTCTATATTCGAGTCTAATGATACAGCTGTTTATCTATGATGTCTGAAAAGTATATTTTAGAACATTCATCCTACTAAAATAGTTTGGTTTGAATTTGTTTGCATAGTATACAATTACTAATATAATAATGTGTGATTCACAACTCATACTTAGAAAGTAATAATATAAATAAAAAATATGATGTCAATTAAATTACTTCTTTTAAATATTATATACTTTTCAAATCAAGCTCTTTTAATGAAATAAAAGAAGTACGGTGTATCATTGGCCAGTTAACTTTTTTTAAAAAAATAATTTGACCATTGAATTATTTAAACCGAATTATTTCGACCATTTGAAAATTTTGAATCGAAAGAGATGGCTTCACCTAATTCATCTAATGACAAAAAAACGATCAATTTAAATAATTGAGTTGTCAAAATATTACAACAAACAAGTTAGAAGTGATTAAAAGTAAACAATATTTCAGATAGTTAAATGGTTTTTTGAGGTTACTTGCCCCTCAAAATCTTTTTGCTGCAATTAAAGCTGGGCGAAAATTTTCATAATACAACTTGTATACATTAAAGGGAGTAGAATTTATCACAATATTAATTGGGAAGAAACATAAAGCAAGGAGATTTGATGCTCTCCCCTATCATTAGAGAGAGTATTAGTTGAGGACTATTTTATACATTAGGGTTCACTTAATATCTGCTAAGGAAGAAAAAATTAGTCTAAATTATTGCTTTCTTTAACGTCCGACACAGTAATTTGAGTAGAGAATCTAAACTCTTTCTTAACCTCGACTCCAAGAAGTGCCTTTGATTCCTTTCTTCCTTCTCCCTCCTCTACTTAAATAAAGAAAAAAAGAAAAAAAAAAACACTTATCTCAATATAATTAATTGGGCGGTTGTAAACTTTATGTTGAGTAAAAGAAATACTCTCTCTGTCGACTGTACTGTGTCGCATAGATAAACCCACCTATAATAAGAGACTAACTCAAAAAATTAAGACAAGTACCTCGTGGGCGATTTGGGTTGGACTATATTTCAATTAAGTAATTTAAATAATAATAATAAAAAAAGAAATACTCTCTCCGTGACTAAAATATAGTTTGATTCGAAAAATGTACAACTTATCATGTATAATAAAATATAATACTTAAAAATAATTAACTTAACATCACAATTTTCATTTATAATTTTACTTTATAAGTTAAAATTAATGGTGAACTATACATAATTATATTAGTAAAGGCATGTCGCGTAGACAAATTTAAATTGGACTGCTCGGGTTGAGTTTTGGTTTGAAAAAAATAATTTTATAATGTAAAAAGTGCATTGAAAATGTAAAAATGTATAGCTGAATAGTAAAAAGCTGTATTGAAAATAACGAAAACTGATTATAATATATCAAATTTACTGTTGATACCAAAACTGAGACCAAAACTAAAACTTAAAGAACATGCCCTTAATAGAACGAAATATATTTTTAAATTGGACTCGGACAAGAGAGTAATATTAATCTATTTCACTACATCAATTTTTACTTTTATTTTTGACATAGGAGAGTAGCCAAAAAAAAAATCCAAATAAGTTTGGTCAAGATATTTATTGCAGTGCACGTAGGTTTGCTATGGATTTCTGGGTTGCACTGCATGTGTTTTTCTCAGTGAAGAAAATCCCACGAACTAATTTATTTTTAACACCAACTTCTGATGAGTTCTGAGGCATGTGTCTCCCCCACTACTTAACTATTACTGTATTATTAAACAACATTAAAAAATAAAATAAAAAGTTGTGATCCAAGGAACCAAGACCAATCCACTCTCTCGACTCTGAATGATTTGTCATGCGGTCTAGATTCATTCTTATTAACTAGATGTATTCAAAATTTTTTCCTCGTAATTTAGAATTAATTGTTCTTTTTAATGGGGGTAAAGAGAGATAGTCGAGTCGAGCAGAGTCGAGACGTAACAACATGACAAATGCAAAGGTGCATTTACACCGTTTGCTACAAATGCAGGTATTAGTTAGCAGTGGAAAGAGAAAGCGGAGAAAAGGACTGATGTGAATTTGAGAAGATGAAAATATCAGAGTTTTGTGGATAACATTTAATTAGCTTGAGTTTATTGTTTAGGGTGGGTGGCTCGTTTTGTTGATTCTTAATACGAGATGGAGTTGTGGCAAGAAGTCCATCCGAGGTACGGTCAAACTGAATTATTGAAGTGATGTACCCATATATGCCTTCTTAAGTTCAGACAAATTAATTTTGATTTTGAGTTTTGGAAGAAGAGGTCCCAAGGGTTGGGTCCTCCTGTTATTTTTTTACTGATCAAAACTTTTAATTTGTAAATCTTTCAAGGGTTTTTGGCATCTAAGATGGTTAACCATTATGTGTTGCGAAAGAGATGTTCTGAAATCAAATTTCGAAAACTTTCTCATGTAACACACCTCATTGTAAATAAGAACGAATTAGCCCCCAAAGTCGCGTAAACAAATTAGGAACATGAATAATGAAGCATTCCTTAACAAAGATCAAACATGCTTATGGGAAGATCGTCTTCCCCCTCTTCCAATGACTGATTGAGCAGGTTTCCTCCCTCTTTCAGTAACACCTACGTAACTATGTACCGTATAATGTAATAGTACACAGTTAATATGTATGTATACATATAAATTTTGTTGGTTGGAAGATGAACTTATACACACGCAAGTCTTATGAGGTCACCACATAAGGGGGAGTTTTGGTTGAGGGATAGGGTGAGGAATTGACCATGCTGATTATGATGATGATTGAGATGACACACAAGTTTTGGTTCACTTGTAAACAAACTCAACCAGACAGCATATCCACAAGGCATATGATCCGGATACCCTTTGCCATGTCAAAAGCCAAAGGAAAATGAAAATTAAGGCCATTTGATTTAAACACAACAACTAATTATTGTGTTTACTGTTTAGTATCAATTATTGGGATTGTTGTGCTACTTTTTAGTTGTTATGACTTGTTAACGTGTGACCATATATGACTTCCCAATTTGTGTAATTTCGTCTGCAAAAGGATTGGTTTTTTTATGTAGGTGAAATGAAGTATTAAAGAAAATGAAGAGAGAAATTTATATAGTTTAAATAACGAGTTAGTATTCAAACTATGTAGAAAATGTATTTAGCTTTAACTAGATAGTGTACATAATAGTTTTGTTAGTTAGATGATGTGTCAAGATAGTTAGATAACGTGGCACTCACGCACATGGCTGCACATGGCCAGTTAATTGCTAGCTGTTCATAGATAGCTTTTCTTTCTCTGTAAAGTCTATATATATGTATGCTGCATTATTTGAAGTAATTTAGAAACGTGAATACTGAAAATCTTTCTCTCAATTTGGGGGTTTCTTGATTTCCTTGTTTCTCTGTTCTTGTTATAGAATTCTTCATGGTATCAGAGCATTTGATCTGATCGCTCGACTGAAAACTCTGAAAAATTGTGAATCAATTACTCACTGACAATCTCGAAGACGAAAGCTATGGCGTCCGTTGAGAGCAGCACTACGAGGACCGATCAAAATGTTTCAGAAATCAATCATGGGAATTCCTTGATTCTCCATGGATCTGAAAATCCTGGACAACAAATTGTCACTGTGAAATTGAATGAGTACAATTATGTACTTTGGAGTCGCGCAATGAAACTTGCGCTTGGAGCGAAGAAGATGCTCGGATTCATCGACGGTAGGTTTCGATCGCCAGCTCTTAATTCTCCAGATTATGACAATTGGAACACCATTGACTGTATGGTGACCTCATGGATTCTAAATTCCATATCAAAGGAGATAGTTGATGGTTTTATGTTCACAACATCTGCCAAACTGCTCTGGAATGAAATTCGACAGAGGTATGGAACCACAAATGGACCTCTCTTTTACCAGTTGCAGCAAGATATTTCCTCAATCAGATAGGAAGAAATGTCTGTTGTTGCATATTTTTCCAAGATCAAGCGTCTGTGGGATGAATTCGGGGCTCTGAAACCCTTACCAGCCTGTAGTTGTATTCCTGGCTGTACTTGCACCGCTGCAAAGGAAATTGCAGAGATGGATGCATCACAAAAACTTATGCAGTTTCTTCTTGGCCTCTCTAAAGCATATGATGGTGTAAAGAACCAAATACTCATGATGCTACCTATGCCGGATGTGAATCGAGCTTACTCAATGGTCCTTGCAGTTGAGAGGAAATCATAATTGAAATCTGGATATTTGGGAATTTCTGAGCAAAGTGCTATGCTAGCACAGATACAGCCGATTAACAAATCTGGAGGATACAAATTTGCTGGAAAGAAGTTTGAAGGGAAAGAAAAAAAAGCAGAACCTAAAATGCGACTATTGTGGCAGAGACGGCCACACACGAGAAAATTGCTTTAGGATTAAGGGGTATCCTGAATGGTGGAAAGGCTCCCAGCCTAAGGGACCAGGAAAAGCTACTACTGCTAATCTGGCTTGTGTAATGGAAACTCCTTTAGAATGTGAGGATGAAGCTGACACCAATTGGAAGTCAATGGTAACCAATTTTATGCAGCAAGAGATGCTCAAACTAATGAAACGAAAAGGCCAGAACATTGAGGCAGTGAATTTTGCTCACATGAGTGACTTTGCAGGTATGAGCACACCTACTTCCTTTGGCTTACAATCAACTTTAGATAAATTTTTCTGGATCATTGACAAGGGTGCAACTAATCATATGTGTGCTGATGATTTTTTACTGTCTAATCTGAAACCTGTCATCAAACCTACTCCTATAACCTTGCCTGATCATACTGTCCATTTTGTTAAACACACAGGACATGCAAAAATTAGCAATGAGATTGTTCTGACTGACTATTTACATGTACCCTCTTTTAAATGGAACTTACTTTCTGTTAGTAAACTTGCAAAAACAGTAGCTTTGCAATTTGGTTTCACCTCTGAATTCTGTATATTGCAGGACCTACTGACTAAAAAGGTCCTTGCAATTGGCAAGCTGCTGAGAGGGCTTTATATACTTGACCAATCCTCATTTGATCCAGCCACTATACAGAGTCATATGGTTTCCTTTCAATGTCATCTAGCACTTAGTCCTTCTACTCCTAGCTTTCTCTGGCATTTCAGATTAGGACACCCTTCCACTAGTGTAATAAAGCATCTAAAAACTATTTCTAGTTGTATTCCTGCCTCTCAAAATCATTGTGATGTATGTCCAATTGCAAAGCAACAAAGAATTCCATTTCCTATAAGTTCCATTCAAAGTACTTTTTGTTTTCAATTAATACATGTGGATATATGGGGACCTTATAGGTGTTCTTTTATTAATCATTGTAGTTATTTCTTAACTATTGTGGACGATTTCTCAAGAACCACCTGGACTTTTTTAATGAAAACTAAATCCCAAACTCCTTACATCCTTGAAACCTTCCTGAACCTCATTAAAAAATCAGTTCCAACTGTCTGTAAAAACAATGAGATCAGACAATGGTACTGAATTGTTGAGTCAAACCTACTAGTCCCTGATAAACCCGTCGTAGGACTATCAAATGCAGTAAAAATACTGTTAAAAACCTGCACCAATTTAGCTAAATAAAAGGTAGCACAGCAGAGTACAGGGTCGATCCACAGAGACGGCAAATTCAACACAATTTCCAATTAATATGCAAATTAACCAAACTTGACTAGCAGTCACCTTTTGTGTCTCCTAGAAACCTTGAATTTGTAGAAATGTGAAATAAGCAAAACCAAATATGCAAATTAGATTAAGAATCAATCAAGAAGAATATCCTAGCATTATGAAATCCACCTTAACCGTATGCATGTAATCATAAACCCCTTTTACTGTCTAATTAGCCTATGTCGTTTTAGTTATAGATTACCGCGAGTCCCTGCAATCATAATCCAATTCTCCCTTAATGAATCGATAACCCCCGTGAGTCCCCACAGTCAAGGTTATTTCCCTATATAGTTTAATTAACAGGCCGCGAGTCCCCGCAATCACCTTATTAACTCAGCTAGAAGCATTAAGAATAAGAAGAACCCAAAACCAGTAACCCCCCTCGACGATGCTCAAGAGATTACTACCCAATTAAACCTGTACTACTCGGCCGGTAGTCGTGCCACTCACTGGCCCTACCAGATCTATATTAAGGTGATCAGACTTAATACGACCTTAGTTTTTAGACATATAAACACAGGCAATTATGGAACTAGTTAATTAGACTGGAATTCGTGCTTTGGTTTCATACATGCAATGGTTAAGGTTTCTCACATAATACTAGAATAAGATAATTTAGCTACTCATAGAATTAAACATCTCACGAAGTAATATTAAAGCAGCCATGAAATTAAGGCAAAGATGGAATATGAAAAAGAGATACTTTACTGAAAATTGCTACTGGAGACGCTTCCCGTTTGGGCAATGGGTAGCCTGCCGGAAGGAATTCTCAAATAAAATAGAACTACTGCTAGAATAATGTATCGTGAAATTCTAACTCTATCAGAACTAAAGAAAGAACTCTACGTGAATAAAGAATGAGAAACTAAAGTGAATACTGAGTGCAAATCTGGATGCCTTCTACTTAGAGAGCACCCCTATTTATAGAGAGGAAAATAACCATCTCTCAGTAAAAATATCCCATCAGTTAAGGAGTAAAGAAATCTTTGACAAAGTCAGCACATCACTCAGATGAAGGAAACAACCGATTGATTTTCTGGAGATTCTTCTGGAGCTTTTACTTTAAACTTTCACTGCAGTAATTTCAGAAACCTTCTAGAACTTTAACTTTTACTTCTACTGCAGTAATTTCTGGATCATTCTAGAACTTCAGCTGCTCCAATGGGCTTCAGATTTCTCCTTCTTTTTGGGCCACAACCCGTGTGACATTCTGCCCGAACATCTCTTGCTCCAAAATCCTTATTTTAGAGTCTTTCCTCCTTATTTGGGCTGTTCTCCAAACCTTCCATAAAACACTAACAACTTGGGCAAAAGCCCGTGAGAACTGCCTTCAAAGATGCTAAAATAATAGTCCAAAACTAGTCAGATCATATCCCCACACTTGAATGACACTTGCCCTCAAGTGTGAAGTGAAGAATAGAACAGAGCTCCTCCCTTAAGCATTCATCTCACAATAGTTCCACGAAAGAAAGAAAAAAAAAAACAAAACAGCCAACACGACTCACAAAGAACAAGAACAGAATAAAAGACAAACTGACTCTATGACTTGACACACAAACTTCTGCCTCATTCCTTCTGCAGGATCCTACTCACATCACAAAATTCAGTATCACATTCAGGTGCACGCAATTTAACACTTTCCAAAAATCATCCTTCAGCAGCCCAACACAAAATATGCAATAATTCCCACAACTGCACTCTATGGTCTGTAATTCACACCCTCACTTTTTCACAAGAAAAAAATTCAGGATAAAATTAAATCCTAATCTAGCCAGAATCATACATGCTTGACAGCCGACCATCGCCACAGTATAATAGGAATAGACACACGGCAGTTAAGAAACAACCTTCAAATCATGGGACGCAATGTAAAGCTAGGGTTCGAACACTTGGACAGATCCTAAGGGTTCTAAGCCACCTGTAAAAAAATATTAAACCCAGTGTGTTTAACAAAAAAGAACAATTACTGCTGCACTCTTTTCCAGATTATTGCCCCGTCTCTGTTTGGGGAATTGGTTGCCTTCCCTGTTCTCAGAATTTCACTACTTCATGGCATATCCTGCTTCTCAATCAAACAGCTCACAATAATAAAGACTAGAACCCTTTATTCAGCTCTTTCCACTTAATTCCTCTCAGTTCATGCATTTTTGCTTTTAAACTTCAGAACTGAGAAATTGCATTTTTTTTTTTTCATTTTTTTTTTTCAGAGCTTCTTTTCAAGTTCCAGTACACATTTCTACTCTTCAAATGACTTCACAATACAGAACATGTCACCTTCTTTAATAAACACACTTAAACATCACAGCAAAGCATGCACACTGGGGGGGTGAAAAAGAAGCTTAATCACGAATTGGCTAGGCTCTTTTAGTGACTTCAAACGAACTTGTAGACAAGGCTTCAACTTGGCTTCTAAGGATATAAACTGGTAGGTTCAGAATTTAAGCCAAAAAGGTTAATCCTAAGAAGGTCCCCCATCCTCCCGCCATGCACTATTCATACCATCTTGACAGTCAGGCCGGCAAACAAATGATTCTCACAGAACATTCAGGCTCAATACAGTGGCTTAAGAAAAAGGGAATACATGCATATTTTGATTAGCTAGCAAAGGATTTCTCAACTTAACACTTCAAAAATTCAGCATGCACGCTTCATGTAAAACCTCACTTATGTTGCATATTTCAGATCCAGTTCAGTCACAAGGCAGAGACTCAGGCAAAAACACAAAAAAAAACTACTTAAAAACAAACACAAAAACACAAATAAAACCTCCCCACACTTAGAGATTTGCTTGTCCCCAAGCAATTAAAATTCAAAACAGGGGAGACACCTCAGTTACCTCTCAACCTAGACATGTTTGCCAAACTTCGCCATGAAGTCGGCAAATCCAGCAACCAATTGATCCAAGCGGTCATTTAGAGAGCCAAATTCCTCAGTCATTTGTATTCCAAGTGCTGCTTGCTCTTCTTTCAAATGCTCAAGGTCTCGCTGGATCTTCTCAAACCCTGCAATACAACCAAATTTCGTGCAAAGGGCACGAGAACCATCACACCCCCTTTTTTTTTTTGTTTTTTTTTTTTAATACAGAAAAGAAAACATAAGCTAAAAGAATTAATACTCATGGTTCGGACAACGAACCAAAAAGCTTTCCTCCACGGTTTGAATATATTCGGAGGTGTAGAATTGCTTCAATCGATGGCCATTAACTTTGTACTGCTTCCCAGACTTTAATTCGCGGACCTCTACCGCTCCATTTGGCCAGACCGCTACTACCTCCAAAGGCCCATGCCACTTGCTGGATAATTTGCCAGTGCCGAACAGTCGTACTCTAGACTTGAACAAAAGTACCAATTGGCCCACACGAAATTCCTTCTGGCGGATTAGCTTATCATGTCTCATCTTTGTCCGGTCCTTGTACCAATTAGCCAAATCATAGGCTTCCAGCCTGATTTCTTCCAACTCCTGCAGTTGATACCGCCTTTCCTCTCCTGCTGCTGCGGCATCCATGTTCATCTTCTGGACGGCCCAATAGGACTTATGCTCTAACTCCACAGGAAGATGGCACATCTTGCCAAACACAAGTCGGTATGGAGACATTCCGATAGGTGTTTTGAAAGCTGTCCTGTAAGCCCATAATGCATCTTCCAAATTTTGACTCCAATTTTTCCTGGATGTGTTAACAGTCTTCTCCAGGATCTTCTTTATCTCTCGTTGGAGATCTCGGCTTGGCCATTAGATTGTGGATGATAAGGCGTCGCAAGCCTATGTTGAACTCCATACTTCCGCATGATTGCTGAGATGGTTCGGTTGCAGAAGTGAGTCCCTTGATCACTTATGATTGCCTTTGGAACTCCAAATCGGGGAAATATATTAGACTCCAGAAACCTCTTTACTACCTGAGCATCATTGGTTCGCGTTGCTCTGGCCTCGACCCACTTGGATACATAATCAACAGCTAACAAGATATACAGATTTCCATTTGACATTGGGAAGGGCCCCATGAAATCCATGCCCCATACATCAAAAATCTCACACCTTTTATTGGTACCTGAGGCATCTCATCTCTGGTGCTTGCAGTAACACCCCATCTTTGGCATCGTTCACATCTCTGGCAGAAGAAATAACAATCTCTATTCAAGGTCGGCCAATAGAAACCACATTCCATTATTTTTCGGGCAGTTCTTTTATGTCCAAAATGACCACCACTGGCTGAAGAGTGGCAGTGCTGGAGAATACTTTCCTGTCCCAATCTGGTACACACCGCCGGATTATCTGATCTGGACCACATCGCCACATAATTGGATCATCCCAAATATACTGCTTGCTATCATGAATCAACTTTGCTTTCTGGCCATGGGAAAAATCTGGAGGCATCACATTTGCCACTAAGTAATTCACCATGTGTGAGTACCAAGGATCTGGATGTTCTTCTACAACTGCTGCAATTCTCTGTTGTTCCCCAGTTATTAAAGAACTTAGGGAGTACAGATGTTCTCCTGGGAATTCCTCCTGGATTGGTTCCTCATCTTCGGGCAGCATCAGCCTGCTCAAATGGTCGGCTACTGTATTCTCGGCTCCTTTCTTATCTTTCAATTCCCAATCAAATTCCTGGAGCAGTAAAACCCATCGAATCAGCCTCGGTTTTGATTCCCTCTTGTGTAGAAGGTGCTTTAGAGCAGCATGATCGGTGTACACCACAACCTTTGAACCCAACAAGTATTGCCTGAACTTGTCAAAACCAAATACCACTGCTAGCAACTCCTTCTCTGTAGTGGTGTAATTAACTTGGGCAGGATTTAACGTCTTGGAAGCATAATAGATGGCATGTGTTGCTTTTCCAATTTTCTGTCCCAAAACAGCACCTATAGCATAATCACTGGCATCACACATAAGCTCAAATGGTTTCGTCCAGTCAGGAGGTTGAACGATCGGAGCTGACACCAATTTGTTCTTCAGGCAATCAAAAGCTTCTTTGCAGGTGGCTGTCAGGGCAAACGGGACATCTTCCTTCAACAATTGGTGAGTGGTTGTGCTGTTTTTGCAAAATCCTTGATAAATCGCCTATAAAAACCAGCATGCCCCAAAAAGCTCCGGATCTCCTTCACATTGGTGGGATAGGGCAGCTTGGCAATCAACTCCACCTTGGCCTTGTCCACTTCAATCCCTTCTTCGCTGATTTTATGACCAAGCACAATCCCTTCTCGAACCATGAAGTGACATTTTTCATAATTCAGCACCAATTCTTTGCCACACACCTTTCTAAGACTGAGTCCAAACTCTCCAAACATTGATCAAAGGACTCGCCATAAACAGTGAAATCGTCCATGAAGATCTCGATGCATTTTTCGATCATGTCGGAGAAGATGCTCATCATGCACCTCTGAAAGGTCCCAGGTGCATTGCATAATCCGAATGGCATCCTCCTATATGCATAAGTGCCAAAAGGGCAGGTGAAAGTAGTCTTCTCTTGGTCCTCCTTGTTCACCCAGATCTGAAAATAACCACTATACCCATCCAAGAAACAAAAGAACATCTTGCCAGCAAGCCTCTCCAGCATCTCATCAATAAAAGGTAGTGGAAATGGTCCTTCCTAGTGGCAGAGTTGAGCTTGCGAAAATCGATACACATCCTCCATCCTGTACGCAACCGCATCGGCACTAACTCATTTTTCTCATTTGTGACCACCTCAAAACCTCCTTTCTTTGGTACCACATGGACAGGGCTCACCCATTTGCTATCTGAAATTGGATAGATGATACCCATGGCTAGCAGCTTGAGAATCTCCTTCAGCACCACTTCTCGCATATTTGGGTTCAACTTCCTCTGCGGATCACGGCTTGGCTTTGCATCAGGCTCCATAAAGATATAATGTTGGCAAATGTCAGGACTGATTCCTGGGACATCGGCCAAGGTCCACCCAATAGCTTTTATATTCTTCCTGATTATCCGCAACAATCTTTCTTCTTGGGTCGAGGTTAACCCCTTACTGATGATGACTGGCAATGTTTCTTCCTCTCCCAAATATGCATACTTCAGATTATCTGGGAGGGGCTTTAACTCCAATTTTGGTGCCTTCACCAGAGATGGAACTGGTCTGTCAGCACCCACTGGTCTTGGGAACCCGTCGCCTGGTCCTGCATACTCTTCTGTTGCTGAAAGATTCTGAATTGCTGCACAAACTTCTTCATCACTCAGGTCCTGCATATCAGCCTTTGTGAGGCTCTGTGTGAGAGTTGCTTCCAACTTATCCTGCAAGTAAAATGTCTCAAGATGTTCTTGGACTAAGGTGTCAATCACATCTATGGCATACACATTTTCCACATCTTCAGGATGTTTCAGGCATTTCAATATTGAACTTATATTTCTCCCCACAATAATCCAAGCAAATAGACCCATTATACACATCAATAACAGCCTTAGAAGTCTTTAGAAAAGGCCTACCCAACAATACCCCAGCAGATTCTTTAGCAGGATCAGTATTCATTTTTATCACATAAAAATCAGCAGGGTATACAAAAGAATTAACTTGGACTAACACATTTTCTAATACCCCTTCCGGATGCACACAAGACCGATCAGCCAATTGAATCACAACTTTAGTTTCAGCTAACTCTACCCCAGATAAAGTCAAATACACAGATAATGGCATAACATTAATTGATGCACCAAGATCACACATTGCATGTTCAATAGTTCTATCTCCAATTACACAGGGTAACGAGAACATACCTGGGTCCTTGCATTTTGGTGGTAACTTCTTCTGAATGACTGCTGAGACTGTTTCTCCCAACACCACCTTGCTGGCTCCTCTCGGCTTCCCTGCCATGAAGTCCTTCAAAAATTTCCCAATTGGAGGGATCTTGATGGCCTTAAGAAATGGAATATTCACGTCCATCTTCTCGAACACTTCCAGATAATCAATTGGGTTCTCCTTCATCTTCTGAGCCTTGGGCTTCAGGCTATTTGGGAAGGGTGGAAGAGGCTTGTACATATCGTCCTTCACTGCAGGTCGAACTGGACTTTCTTTAGGTTCAGGATTTGTACCCCCAGGTGTTGGTTCATCAGATTCTTCTGAGTCTGAATTGTCAGTATCCTGGCCACCTATCGGTTTGGGCAGTTGGGCCCCTGTCGATCGTGATTTCTTCACTGCAGGCTCCAGAACCTTCCCACTTCTGAGTGTAACCTCATTCACATTCTCCTTAGGGGGCACCTGCACCTGAGAAGGTAACTTCCCTTGGTTTCCCTTCAACTCCTGTATGGAACTTGATAGTTGAGATAGAATTCCTGCAATTCCGTCGAGGGCAGTTGACTGTACCTTCTGTTGCTCAAAAAGATCTCCCACTGCTTCCTCTATGGTTCTGCCACCCCTTGGTTGATTATTCTGATTCTGAAAATTCCTTTGTTGGGGTGGCCTGTACACTGGTCCAGTATTCCTGACATTCTGATTGTTCCCTGCATTCGGAAATGGAGCTTTCTGATTGGCTTCTGACTTGAAAGGCACCTGAACTCCTTCCTCTGGATTCTTCCAACCAAAAGCTGGATTGTCCTTCCATCCTGAATTGTAGGTGTTAGAGTAGGGGTCCCTCCTTGGCTGATTTCGATTCCAACTTCCATTATTATTCCAACTTCCGGCAGCATTGACAGACTCCTCCTGCACAAGGTTACAATTTTGTGAAAAATGCCCTTGATTCCCACAGCACCCACAAACAATTTCTTCCTGGCTGCTACTGGATGGGGTTGCAAGTTGTGCTACCAGAGCAGATTGCTGGACTACCAAAGCCGTCAATTTCTCCACAGTGGAAGCAATCTGGTTCAGCTTCTCGTCACTGGAATCATCAACAAATCTCACTTCGGCCTGCCGTCTGGTCGATCGGGAGGGTTCCCCAAACTGACTCCTTGACTCAATAGTATCCTCAATCAGTTTCTTGGCCTTGGTTACTGTGTTGTTCTGGAATGCTCC
This sequence comes from Leptodermis oblonga, assembly GCA_016801395.1. Lineage (NCBI taxonomy): Eukaryota > Viridiplantae > Streptophyta > Magnoliopsida > Gentianales > Rubiaceae > Leptodermis > Leptodermis oblonga. Next base: position 8,114,828 of record CM028751.1, on the reverse strand, counting down.
ATTGCTGGCTGAGTCCATATGGTTCCGGTCATTGGTGATCATCCCATGATAAAAATACTGAAGAAGTTGTGCTTCAGTATACTTGTGATTTGGGCAACTTTCTACCAATTCGTTGAATCGTATCCAGTAATTGCCAAGAGACTCATCAGCTTCTTGTTGAATGCTGCTTATTTCCTTCATGACCAGATTGGTTTTGGTCGAAGGAAAATACTTCTTCAGGAACAGCTCCTTCATTGCTTCCAAGTGGTAATGGAATTTGGTGGTAGTGAGGAAAACCACCGATTTGCTGGACCTGTCAGGACATAGGGAAAAGCCACCAACTTTAGTTGATCGATGGTGGCTCCAGTTGGTAGGCGCCCCACCTTACAGTTCTTCACGTACTCGGCAAGGAAATTGTGAGGATCATCTCTAGCACCCCCATGGAATTTTGGGATGCCATTAAGCCAGCCATTCTTGAGTGGAAAGCCATTGGGCAGTTCTGGAGTCACTACCGCAGAGGCTCTGTCGTCAATGTCTTGATTGCTCAATTCCTTCAATGTGGGTTCTGGTGGTGGCCCTCTTTGTTGTTCTTCACCCCCATTCCTTTGTCTGTCTTCTTGTCTATCTCCCATGATATCAAATTCAAGTTCAGAACTTGAATATTCTGCTTCAGAACTACCGTCCGTTTGTTCAATCGGTCGGTTGACAGACTCTGCCTCAGAGCTACCGTCTGTTTGCTCACCCGGTCGGTTGACCGTTTGTTCTCTCAGTCGGTTGATAGATTCTGATACTGCGAGCTTACGTAACCGTGCTTCCTTGGCTAAGCGTTTACAAGTCTTTTCAATCTCTGGATCACTCAGTAATACAGGTTTTGAAGACCTGCTCATACACAACACAAGAAAACACCAAGCACATTAATAGGAAAAAGAAATTAAAAATTGTAACCGTCCCCGGCAACGGCGCCAATTTGATAAACCCGTCGTAGGACTATCAAATGCAGTAAAAATACTGTTAAAAACCTGCACCAATTTAGCTAAATAAAAGGTAGCACAGCAGAGTACAGGGTCGATCCACAGAGACGGCAAATTCAACACAATTTCCAATTAATATGCAAATTAACCAAACTTGACTAGCAGTCACCTTTTGTGTCTCCTTAGAAACCTTGAATTTGTAGAAATGTGAAATAAGCAAAACCAAATATGCAAATTAGATTAAGAATCAATCAAGAAGAATATCCTAGCATTATGCAATCCACCTTAACCGTATGCATGTAATCATAAACCCCTTTTACTGTCTAATTAGCCTATGTCGTTTTAGTTATAGATTACCGCGAGTCCCCGCAATCATAATCCAATTCTCCCTTAATGAATCGATAACCCCCGTGAGTCCCCACAGTCAAGGTTATTTCCCTATCTAGTTTAATTAACAGGCCGCGAGTCCCCGCAATCACCTTATTAACTCAGCTAGAAGCATTAGGAATAAGAAGAACCCAAAACCAGTAACCCCTCTCGACGATGCTCAAGAGATTACTACCCAATTAAACCTGTACTACTCGGCCGGTAGTCGTGCCACTCACTGGCCCTACCAGATCTATATTAAGGTGATCAGACTTAATACGACCTTAGTTTTTAGACATATAAACACAGGCAATTATGGAACTAGTTAATTAGACTGGAATTCGTGCTTTGGTTTCATACATGCAATGGTTAAGGTTTCTCACATAATACTAGAATAAGATAATTTAGCTACTCATAGAATTAAACATCTCACGAAGTAATATTAAAGCAGCCATGAAATTGAAGGCAAGGATGGAATATGAAAAAGAGATACTTTACTGAAAATTGCTACTGGAGACGCTTCCCGTTTGGGCAATGGGTAGCCTGCCGGAAGGAATTCTCAAATAAAATAGAACTACTGCTAGAATAATGTATCGTGAAATTCTAACTCTATCAGAACTAAAGAAAGAACTCTACGTGAATAAAGAATGAGAAACTAAAGTGAATACTGAGTGCAAATCTGGATGCTTTCTACCTAGAGAGCACCCCTATTTATAGAGAGGAAAATAACCATCTCTCAGTAAAAATATCCCATCAGTTAAGGAGTAAAGAAATCTTTGACAAAGTCAGCACATCACTCAGATGAAGGAAACAACCGATTGATTTTCTGGAGATTCTTCTGGAGCTTTTACTTTTAACTTTCACTGCAGTAATTTCTGAAACCTTCTAGAACTTTAGCTTTTACTTCTACTGCAGTAATTTCTGGATCATTTTAGAACTTCAGCTGCTCCAATGGGCTTTAGATTTCTCCTTCTTTTTGGGCCACAACCCGTGTGACATTCTGCCCGAACATCTCTTGCTCCAAAATCCTTATTTTAGAGTCTTTCCTCTTTATTTGGGCTGTTCTCCAAACCTGCCATAAAACACTAACAACTTGGGCAAAAGCCCGTGAGAACTGCCTTCAAAGATGCTAAAATAATAGTCCAAAACTAGTCAGATCAGTCCCTCCTTTCAAAGGCTGGCATTACATGTGCATATTCACCACAACAAAACGGGGTAGGTGAAAGAAAACACAAGCACCTCTTACAGGTTGCTAGATGCCTCATGTTCCAATCAGGTTTACTAAAAAAATTCTGGGGGGAATCTATACTTACTGCTACCTACCTCATTAACCGATTGCCATCTGCCTTACTTAAATGGAAAAGCCCTTATGAAATTCTCCATGGCACAGAACCAAACCTCAGCTCTTTTAGGACTTTTGGGTGTTTGTGTTATGCTTCTAACCTCACCCCCCACAAAGACAAGTTTGATCCTAGAGCCTATAAATGTGTCTTTATTGGGTATCCAGCAGGGCAAAAGGGTTACAAGTTGTTTAACCTCATTGAGCAGAAAGTCATAGAACCAGAAAGCCACCCACATGGCTTTAGGATTTTGTCTCCACTTCCATTACTAAATCCCACAACCTAAACTGCCCCTCACTCAGTTCTCCGCATATTCCCCAAACTTACCCTTTCTTGGCTAACTCTTCTCTGTCATCAACATATATATCTTTTTTGGCAAACGTGTCTTTGCAACAGGAACCTTTATCCTTCAGTAAAGCTCAAGGACAGCCAGAATGGGTACATGCAATGAATCAGGACTTTGCAGCTTTGGAAAATAATCAAACATGGGATATTACTGAACTTCCGAAAGGAAAAAGGGCAATTGGTTCAAAATGGGTGTACAAAATCAAGAGGCATGCAGATGGGTCTATTGATCGTTTTAAGGCCCGATTAGTTGCAAAAGGATTTAATCAAATCGAAGGTGTTGACTATTTTGATTCCTTTTCTCTTGTGGCAAAATTGGTGACTGTTCGAATTGTTCTTACTCTTGCAGTTGCACATTCTTGGCCTATCCACCAATTAGATATCAATAATGCATTCCTTCATGGATTCTTAGAGGAAGATGTCTACATGAAGCCTCCTGAGGGATACTCCAAAGCTGGTCCTCAACAAGTATGCAAGTTGAGAAAATCCCTATATGGCTTGAAACAAGCCTCACGACAGTGGAATTTGGAATTCACCTCGAAGCTGCAAACTTATGGATTTGTTCAATCCATGAATGACTACTGCCTTTTTGTCAAGAAATCTGATACCAATTTTCTTACATTGATTGTCTATGTTGATGATGTCTTGATTACGGGTTCTGATGAGACAGAAATTTTGGCAGCAAAACAGTTCCTCCATAGTTCACCATCAAAGATTTGGGCTTAGCCAAATATTTTCTGGGGGTGGAGATTGTTCGGTTAGAGAAAGGGATCTTCTTGAATCAAAGAAAATATATTCTAGACATTTTGCAGGATGCTGGTATGCTTGGATCGAAGCATGTTGCAACTCCATCGATAAAGGGATATCAGCTTCATGATCCTTCTCAGCCTCTTTTTTCCAAACCAGAACAGTATTGAAGGCTTGTTGGTCGCCTATTATATCTTGGTTTTACTCGCCCTGATATAACACATGCTGTGCAACAACTCAGCCAGCATGTTCATAGTCCCCGAGACCACCATTGGAAAGCTGCCCTACATTTGCTCAGATATCTCAAATCTGCTCCTTCCAAAGGGTTATTCTTTCCAGTACAGAACTCATTCACCTTAACTGCTTATTGTGATACCGACTGGGCTGCTTGCACCCGAACTCGCCAATCTCTCACCAGCTACTGCATCTTCCTTGGTCCTGCTCTCATATCTTGGAAGACAAAGAAACAAGCGACTGTTTCTCGATCCACTGCTGAGGCCGAGTATCGAAGCATGGCCACCACAACATGTGAAATCCATTGGATCCTCTATCTCCTCAAGGATCTTTGTGTTCCACATTCTCTCCCTGTTGATTTTTTTTGTGATAACAAGGCAGCACCCCATCTTCCATGAAAGAACCAAGCATATTGACATCGACTGTCATGTTGTTCAAAATAAATACAAAGAGGGGGTCATTATTCTTCACAAAATCTTTGCCCCCTGATCGGTTTTTGTCACTCATTGCCAAGCTGAACTTGGAAGATGTTCATCAAGTTCAGCTTGAAGGGGGGATGTAGAAAATGTATATAGCTTTAACTAGATAGTGTACGTAATAGTTTTGTTAGTTAGATGATGTGTCAAGATAGTTAGATGATGTGGCACTCACGCACATGGCTGCACATGACCAGTTAATTGCTAGCTGTACATAGATAGCTTTTATTTCTCTGTAAAGTCTATATATATGTATACTGCATTATCTGAAGTAATTTAGAAACGTGAATACAGAAAATCTTTCTCTCAATTTGGGGGTTTATTGATTTTCTTGTTTCTCTGTTCTTGTTATAGAATTCTTCAAACTATTGTACTGTAAGATGGATGACGTACTCACGGTCAAAATTCGATTATTAATAATGTCAATTTCTATCAATTTGTCGCTCAAAACCTTGCAAGTGACGTTTTATCTTATTTCTTTGCTCTTGCCAAGCCCTTTTGTCCACTAAATCTAGTAGATCTGAATGCTAATGAAATACAAATAATGAGTTGGTGCTCGTGTGATTACAACATAAAAGGAGTCATTTAGTGATGGATAATTCGATTACTATACATATTTGATTCTATCAACTTTTTGGATAGAACCCTACATTTGTGCGTTCCTCACTCTCTCTTTCTCCTCGATCTAATTAACAAACAGGATTGATAAAATAAAAAATAAAATAATAAACCCTAAACCTAAATTATAGTTTATAGACAAAACAATAATTTCTTTATATTTTGTGGGATTGTTAGGGAGGTAAAGACTCTTTAATTAAACACTGAAAGTACATATATAGTAGGTGATCTAAACCATTGGACTAAAGATCAACTTCTGAGAATAATATACATATATATATATATATATATATATATGCCTAAATCGTAACGAGAATACTTTTTTAGAAAATGTTTGATATTCGTTGATTTTTGTGTTGAAATAGTGTTGATATTGACGATGTGAAAGTAAAACAATTAACCTCGGTTGATAATTTATATGTGTGTTTGAAGTTGACGTGGCTTTACCCAATATGAAATAGAAAGTTTTTTTTTTTTTTTTGAATTAAACTATTCTATTAGAACGGGGTCATTGGGGAAGGGGGATAACGTCACTGGGGGGACTCTTCAATTGGAGTGCCTGGGATTTGATCCCAAGACCTCCTGATCCCCTTACACTTAAGCAAAAGAGGTGTATCAGAATGGCTAAGTCCAATGTACGTTCTTAAATAATTGTTATTAACTTGAAGAAAGGAAAAAAATTGTCGTTAGAGTGTAAAATTTGTGTTTTCATCATTTTACAAAATTAATAAAGAAAGTAAAGAAATTTATATTAATTAGAGCATTAAAATATGTGAATGCAATTAAAGGTAACACTGAAGTTCATAAAAGAGTCGCACTCTATCTATTTTTGTACGTTCAAAATTTTACTAATATAATTATTTGTGGTTTAGGATTAATTCAATTTCAAAAAGTAAGAACATAATTAGAGAATATATATATCGAATTACTTATTTTATGTGTTTTACCTTACAACTCATATACAATTATATATAATTTCGAACTAAAACTTTTCTAATGGAACAAAGAGAATATCATTTCAGAAAACTTTTTTTTATTGAGACACATTATGCTAGACGAGTCAAAATTATTTGTTACCATTGAAATAGTAATTTAACTTGTGACAAGATGACAATTTGGATGATATTATTGCCAAAATACTGTTTCACTATTCAAAATAACTTTATATATAAATATATGCAAATTTATTATGACACTAAACTATTTTAATGATTATTGCTATGAAAATAACATTAACGTCACAGTTAAGACATTCAGGGCCTGATTGTTAGAGGGTTTGAAGGGAGAAAACAAGTTTTCAAAAAACATGTTTATTTATTTAATTTTTTACGAACATGTGGAAAATATCTATTTTGAAAGAATATGTCTAGTAAAGGAATTTTGAGAAACGGTTTCTCCAAAATCTTGTTTGGTAAGGAAGTATGCATTTAACAATATTTTCCTTCAACATATGCATTTAGTGTAAAATTGTTTTTTGGCGTCCAAAAAAAAATTGTTTTTGAAACCAAATTTTGAAGAACAAAATTTTCATCCCATGCCAAATAAGATTTGAATATTTTAAAACAATTTCTAAAACTCATAACAAACCAAAATAACATACAAAACATTCAAACGAACATTCTCTCGTTGCTCATAGATTATTGAATGAGTTTAAAAGCAAACATTGAAGTACACTTGCATCTCAACTTTCAAAGTGTGATAAGATTCCACTCAAAAAAAAAGAAAAAAGAAAAAAAAGTGTGATAAGATTAGTATATTGGGCTTCCCTTTTTAATAGTAATTATTTTCATATTATGGGCTCAAATATGCGATCCACAAAAGGCAAAGTGACTTTGGACATTCGGGGACTCAAATAGAAACTAAGTTTGAAACTAAGGGTCTGTTCTCTTTAAAACGTTTCAAACCAAGTTTGAAATTTAGTTTTGAAAAATTAATTTTATAATGTAAAAGTATATTGAAAATATAAAAAAGTTTAAATAAATAGTAAAAAGTTGTATTGAAAATTATGAAAACTGATTATAAAATTATTTTCTCAAAACTAAATTTCAAATTTGGTTTGAAACCTTGCAAAGAGAATCAAATGGGCATATAGCACTGAAACTTCAACAAAGCCTGCATGCTTTCTTTTCCCTTTCTCCCCTTTTTGGTGAAGATTAGCAAACACATAACATATTTAAAATTTATAATTTGCCCTGAAATAAATAAAGTAATTTTGAACCGGATTCAATTTAGGTACCGAATGAATCTCCCAATCACGTCCGCTCCTTAACTACAGTAACTTTAAGAAAAAACATAGCTATACCCCTTGTACCACTCTAACGGTAAATCAGTATTTCAGAGTAATATTCAATGCAAAATTTTAATATAACGTTGCGTTCCTCTTCAGCATAAAGCTAAGGTTTTTATAGACTTGCCTTTGATTTGGTCCGTTGGCCCTCGAAATGTAATTGGCATCCGACATTTGATGATTCCTTTATTTCCGCTGAACCCATTACTCCCTGTTTTAATTTCACCAGATGACCAGAACCGGCAATAATACCATTTACGTTCATTTCGATGATGTGACCGGGATCCCGTAATTAATATCATTTAATTATATTCAGGGGATGATGGTTCAATACTTGATGATTTTCGGGATCCGTACCAGTGTCGGTTTGAACTCTAATTTACTTTTACTCATGCTAACATTTTACTAGTATTAATACAAATTTCAGTAGCTTTTCATTCTTTTTGAGCCAAACCCAATTACTTATTTACTTTTGAACACCCTGTCATGATCTTGGGGTTAAAGTGTAATATTCGTTAATATTGGGCATATAGTTATATTGTTAGGAAGTAGTGAAGAATAAAAGGAAAAGGTATAGCTCAGTAAACGGTATCTGATTTGTAATTGAAAATTCCCTCTCTTTGATCAATCAATTCTCCCTTTCTGTTATTTCTCTCTAATTTCTTCCCCAAATCCTTCTTTTCTTCATTCTTCAGGCCTTAAGCCTGACACCAGGGGTGATAACGAGCCGAGTTTTGTCATATTCATTTATTAGTCATCTTGTTCATGTCCGTTTATTTATTAATCGAGCCGAGCCGAGCTTGTTCGTGAACATTCGTGTACGTTATATCTCATATTAACTAACAGAAAATTCTAATATTTAATTAATTTAATATACTATATCAACTTACATAAAAATCAAAATTCAATGTAAACTCATATATTGATATCTACGTACATATAAATATATATAAATATTCAATTATTTGTATTATTTAAAATTTTAATATTTTATATACTTATATTATATAATTAATATTTTAATCGAGCATGTTCACAAACATTAACGAGCTTTCAACACTTGTTCGTGTTCGTTTAGTTTATTATCGAGGTTAAAAATCATGTTCGTGAACGTTTTTATCGAGTTGAGCTCGAGTTTGTTCGTGAATGTTCGTTTTCGTTCTCAGCCCTACGTGACACACCCCACACATCATATATTCTTTGTACCCTGAAGTTTCTCAAATCATCAATTTTTGTACCTCCACTTGTTTTGAGAAAAATAGTTATAAATTTGATCTCATGCCAAGTTTTTTTTTTTTTTTTTTTCGCCAAACCAAGCTTAAACTAAGACTTGCTAGACTGGGTTCGTTTACACCCTAAAATTGCCCTATTATCCTGTTCTGCGATCATGCTTGAAGACAAAAAATTGGATGGAAGAAATGAGTCCAAATCTTCTGCTCAATTTGCTCTTATTCTGCCCGATATACAAAATTAGGTAGTTTTACTAAGGGCCTGTTCATTAGGTTTGAGTTTTGGTTTTTGAAAAATAATTTTATAGAGTAAAAAGTGTATTGTAAATGATGAAAACTGATTATATTCTATTAAATTTACTGTTGAAACCCAAACCAAAACTCAAATCAAAACGTAAATAACAGGACCGAGAGTTTCTTACTAAAACATGAGAAATTGGGTAGAATGCTACATAGTTGTGTGCATTTAGTAGAATAAAACATGAGAAATTGGGTAGAATGCTAGCTGGATCCTACCTTTGAAGACGTTAAAGTCTTCAATTAGGAAAGTTGCACTAATTACAGGCAGCCCTGCTAATTTCCTTCCGCAAAGCATTCCAATTTCCAAGTCAACAAGGTCCTGAATCACTCATAAAATGGAGTAGTAAACGATTCCTACTTGATGTAGCAAAAACTATGGAAATCTGTGTAGGAAATTTGAGTATGGGTTCTGCGGTGTTCTTGGCTATGGTTTTGCTCTGTCAATCGCTCCCTTTCTCGACTCAAGAAAGCATCAGGGAGGCACATGCGACGTGCCCTGCGCATTTCGCATGTGGAAACATGAGTTTGACGTTCCCTTTCGCCGATTCGCAGCGTTATAATTGCGGGTTGTGCGTGCTTGATTGTAGCGCGAAACCTTCCCCGAAGATCGCACTTGAGTATCCACCACAGCACTCGTTTCGAGCGGAATCCATAGATGATTCTAGTTCTACCATGACCCTTCATGACAACTTTCTTCAATCATTGTTGGACAACCAAAGTTGTGGTGCTTTCAATCATGAGATCAGTCTTCCGAATTCTCCTTCTATATTTTTTACGAGGTTGAACTACATCACTCTGTTCAGGTGCCGTAATAATTCGAACGCGAATCGCGGGATAAATGAGAAGTCTTTCCCTGGTTTCAGCTACTACGGCGGCTGTAATGAAAGCCGCATCTTTTATAACAAAAACCCCAACCCCGGGGATCTTGCCGGAACCATTAATCCTATCTGTACAGCGGTTTATCTTCCCTATAATAAGTCATTTTCTTCTCGAGACGGCAAATTTGAAGATGATGTCCCTGAAGTGTTTCGTTTACTGAGTGGCGATTTTGATCTTCGGTGGCGCGTGTCTGATGATTGCTTAGAGTGTCATCGTAGTGGTGGCGTTTGTGAAACTGAAAGGTCCAAGGAACCTCGTTGTCGCAATGCCGGAAACAGCCTTATCGCAGGTTTGTACCAATCTATCCTGTTTTGCTCTGTTCTTTTTTCGTTTATATATACTTCCCCGTTCCATTAGAAGAGTTTGCTTTCTAATACTATTTTTAGTGATAGAAACTGGATGACTCATCTAATGAAATGGGGGGAGTAGTTGGGTTTGCATTTGCATTTCCGGCAAGAAATGCTCCTGTGTCGCAGCTGACCATTTGTTTTTGCTGTCTTATCAATTAATACAGGGAAGAAGAGATCATTGAGAGCTATTATACTCTTAGGTAAACCTAATTAAACTTCTGTCTCACCATTCCGGTTCCTCTATCCAATTTGTTCTATATTATTATTCTTCAGTCCAACAATAGTATGTAATTACATTGAATTTCTTATGCGAGTGACAACGTAAGTTTCATTTGTTATTATTGTATAGAATATGACGAGACATATTGGACAATCTACTGTCGGACATACTAGTAATTTTCTATATTAATAAGAATGAATTTGATAGTAAAGTGGAAGAAGAATAGAATTAGTCATTACAAAAATGTTGTTTGATTTAAACTCTGGATTGGATATGAATATACAGCAAATACTATATTTACCCTAAAATACAGCTAAGCTAAGTATATGATAATTTTTTCAGTAATATGAAGCTTTATTTTCCAAAGAATTAAGTAAATATTTTAGTATTTTATCAACTCTAGAAAGATTTAATTGTTGAAAGTAGTACTTTTTCTTCTTCTTCTTTTTTTTTTTAAAAAAATTCTTTTAGGGAAAAAAAAAAAAAAAGATGTTAGATGTGGATAAGGTGGACACCGGAGAGAAAGAGAAAGAGAAAGAGAGGCTAATATGAAAAAAATGTAAAAACATAAAAAAAAAAAAAAGAAAAAAAAGAAAAAAGAAAAAGTCAAGTGGGAACCAGGTTAAAACCCACCAAGGGTGGGTTTGGATGAATTTTAATTATTTGAGTTTCCTTACTAAATCTCTATTCCCAACACACTAACCAAAGAAATCAAAATTTCTGTTTGCTCAACCTCTATCTCTTTTGTTTACTTTTTCACAATGGAATGTGTAATATGTCTAATTATAGGGTCCACTTCTCTATTGTGTGAGAGTAGACATGAAAGACAGATGCAGGGTAGATAGAAGATGCCATGGGTTAACCAAACATCTAACTTTTCAATCATTCTATTCCTTAATTCCCAAACACCCCAAGTTTAGGAATTATGTTTTATGATGCTTTGCTTAATTCTATAGTATATGTAATCTACTGATCAACTCAACTAATGTTTCTATGGTTTCAGCAGTGGTTGCCGGTGGAATAGGATTATTGGCATGTTTCCTTTTATATTTATATAAATTCAAGAAATCTTCCCGTGTCTCTATCTTGATCTTGATAATGAAAATTGTAAAAGATCGAGATCTTGAAGCCTTCACCAGGCAATGTGGATCCCTGGCACCAAAATGTTACTCCTACTCAGACATCAAGAAAATGACAAACTCATTCGAAGATGAGCTCGGCAAAGGAGGTTATGGAACTGTCTACAAAGGTAAACTTTTGGATGGTCATCCTGTTGCTGTAAAGATCCTAAATGCAGCAAACGAAAATGACGAAGATTTCATCAATGAAGTCTTAAGCATCAGCAGAACTTCACATGTCAATGTTGTCAAGCTTTTGGGATTCTGCATTCAAGGTAAAAGGAGAGGCTTAGTTTATGAATTCATGCCAAATGGATCTTTAGAGAAATACATCCACAGCGAGAAAAATGTCAAGATTTATCATCATTTAGGAATGGACAAACTTTACCAGATTTCACTTGGGGTTGCTCGGGGATTGGAGTACTTACACAAGGGGTGCAATACTCGCATTTTGCATTTCGACATTAAACCTCACAACATTCTTTTGGACGCAGATTTTTGTCCTAAGATTTCTGATTTCGGGATGGCAAAGCAATGCACCAATAAAGAAAGCGTTGTGTCAATTTTAGAAGCCAGAGGAACAATAGGTTACATAGCCCCTGAACTGATCAACAGATGCTTTGGAGTGGTTTCCCACAAATCTGATGTTTATAGTTATGGAATGATGATTCTTGAAATTGTTGGTCAGAGAAAGAATGTTAGTGTCGAAACAAGCCGAGCGAGCGAGATATTTTTCCCTCGTTGGGCTTATCAGCATTTGATCATTGAGAAAGATCTGAAACTGAAGGGTGTTAATGTGACTTTGGAGGAAGAAGAAATTGCTAAGAAAATAATAAAGGTGGGATTGTGGTGCATACAGAAAGATCCTTCGCAGAGGCCTACAATGAGCAAAGTTATTGATATGCTTGAGGGTGATTTGCAGGCATTGGAAATTCCTCCAAAACCTTTCTTTGATTATCCTTCAACTTCAACTTCACCAGAGTCTTCATCTTTTCGTCATGATGTTTATGAATTCTCATAAAATTTGCTGAATTCATAGTATATATGCGATGACGTTGCGGCGAATGAAGAATTGGCGTTGTCGTATTTAGAGAAATTTGACCAGGTTGATTGGCGCATATAATAACTGTGGATTTTTGGGGTTTCGTGGGTCTAAGTTGATGGGAAATGGGCTGCCTACGACGCTTTTCGGCCAAATTCCATCGTTTAGGGCCTCAAAAGCCAATTTTTACTGTTTTTTGTAATTTTTGTTTTGGCAATATCTTTTGACTGAAATGTCATATTTAGTTGTGTTTTTTCCGTTATTCTTGTTTCCCTCAGTAGATTGATTCCTTGTTGGTTTTGGAGAATTTTCCTTCTTTTTTTTTTTTTTTTTTGCAAATTTTCGATATCTGCTTGTTTTCGGTTCTAGGCGTCTTTTACCTATAAAAGGAGCGTGCCATCTTTTGTAAATCTCAACTTCTGATTGAATGAAATTCTAGTCTTATAATTTTACGTTAATTTCAACTCTTTTTGCTTGGACTAACGAACTTAGGATACCCGATGTACCGACAATCGTGAGCGATTCAGCAGTTTTTTAGAAGATGGTGGAAAACGCTCATTATAGATTGAGAAACTCTCATTATAAAACACCAAACAAAACTATTTCCCCATCATTTTAGAGTGGGAGATGGGAGAAGGAAAATGTTGGAAAATAGGTGAAGATGAGAAAGAGGGAGAAGAAGGAGGAGGTGGCTAGGCTTTTTGTATAGTCTCCCCTATATATTTTTTCATGTTTTATTGTAAAACTGAGATTTAGAGTATACATTTTATTAAAATCAATATAAATGTTTTTAATATTTCAACATTCACCATATTTATCAAACAATATACATAATTAAATATTTTGATTTAGAGGTTAAAAATTAAATTTTCAACCTTTAAAAAATTTAGTTATTTAATCAATTCAGTATTTTAATTTCAAGGTACTTGCTTCTCCATTGAAGAGAAAGAAAGCTTTTTGCCTTTTTGGCGGTGGGGCTGGGGGGAGAGAAACTTCTCCCTTAATTGATACGTACATGATGCGCTGCTGACTTGCTGTTTTTTTTCCCTCCCAGTTCTTGTGTTCCAGCTCTTGTGTTCCAAAATTTCCAATCCAGGAAAATGGAAACCATTCAACAAGTCAAGCTAACAATTCATTATTCATATGTACTACTTGTATTTTTACGATTATTGTCTCCAAAAAAAACCAAAAGTAGATTATTCTAAGTATAAATAGTTGTAAGCCATCTTTGGCTCGATTTTTTCTATTTTGCACTTGATAATATTGGTAATCAATAATCTTTAAAATTTAAAAAAAAGAGTACAATTCTACTGTTTGGCATCCGGATTAATCTTGCTTTTCATCCTTGCATGTACTGGGAAAATCTTGTGCTGCTGTTGATCCTTTGCATGAAGCTTGTGGCATTTTCCCTACATAGTATGTGACCATTTCAAGCTTTTGACATTATTATTATTTTTTCGGTGAAACAACCGATTAAGTGGCCGACGGGATTGGTAATCCTAATTATTAATTGCCGTACCTCTACTCCAATCATGCAAAAATAAAGATGAAAAATTTCTACCGCCTTAAGTAAAGTATTTGTTTATAGCAGGATCCTTTTCAATCTAACACTTTTAACACACTCTGGCGCGGAAATGAAAATCAAAGAAGAGAAAAGAACCACACTATGGCGTCACATACATGAACTCATTTTTCTCAATTTTTGTAATTTGATCGATCCCCACAATTTTGTTGTTGAAAAGTCGAAGGAACTAAGTCTTTGTAGTGACTTTAAAGTCTTCAAACTAATTCATTTCCAGGCTTGCGAAGTCGATAGCGACGAATGAAATAATTTGCGCAAGTAGCATTCCAATTTCCAGGGATGTTGTCTCCTCAATCATTCATGTACGTAGCAAAAACTATGGAAATCTGTGTTGGATATTTGAGTATGGGTCGTCCTGCTCTCTTTTTAGCTATGGTTTTGCTCTGTCAATCCTCCGATACTCAAGAACAGAGCGCAGATGAGACTTGTCCTGCGAATTTCGCATGTGGAAACATGAGTTTGAAGTTTCCTTTCGCCATTCGCAGCGTTATATTTGCGGATTGTGCGTGCTAGATTGTAGTGCGAAACCTTCCACGAAGATCGCACTTGGGTATCCACCACAGCAGTGGTTTCGACCGGAATCCATAGATGATTCTATTTCTACCATGACCCTTTGTTCCAATTATCTTCGATCATTGTTGGACAACTAAAGTTGTAATACTTTCTATAATGAAATCGGTATTCCAAATTCTCCTTCTATTTCTTTTACCATGTTGAACAACGTCACTTTGTTTAGATGCCTAAATAATTCCTACACGAGTCAGTTCATAAATGAGTCGTCTTTCCCTGGATTTGGATATTATGGCGGATGTCGAGAAAGCCTCGTCTTTTACAGCAAATATTCCAAGTCCCGTCCTCCTGATACGAGAAAGATGACGAGTTCTTTCTGTACAGATATTTATCTTCCTTATAACAAATCATTTTCTCAGGACAACACATCCGATGATGATCATGTTCCAGAAGTGTTTCGTTTATTGGGTGCTGAGTTGAATCTTGAGTGGCGTTTATCGGATGATTTCCACGATTGTCGTCGTAGAGGTGGCGTTTGTCAAACTGATTGGTCCAAGAGAACTCGTTGTGTCAATGCTGGAAACAGCCCTGGCATAGGTTAGTCCTGTTTTGCTCTGTTTATTCGGTTTGCATTTGTGCCTCAGTTGACCATTTGTTTTTGTTGTCCTTGATTACAGGAAAGAAGAGATTCATAGCTATTCTACTCATAGGTAAATGTTCGTACCACTTTGGGTCGGCTGTCTAATTTGTTTTGTTTTTGTATTCTTTTCGTGAACTATACTTCTAATCCAAGCAACAATTGACAAACTAGGCTCTGTTATCTTGTGATAATTTTTCAAGAATCATTATTTTTTTAAAAAAATTTTACACAAAAAAACAACTTCACTTTTTTAACAATTCAAAATTAAAAATTTAAAATTCTCTACAAATACCTACTCACATAAATTCAAAAAATGACACAATCATTATACTTTTTAATCTCTCACCTACACACAATTTCTCACAAAAAACTTCCCTCCAACAAAATTTCCCCTACACAAGCCACAAGAGAACAGAGCTAAGTTTAATAATTTGCTTTATTAGATAGAATAAAACAGCACAAATTGGATAAATGATCTGAAATACTATTGTGTTTGTTCTTTTGTGAAGTCTGTTTAATGCATGTACTAATAAAATTGAGTACAACCTTAACTTAACTAAAGCTGCTCTGGTTTCAGCAGTTCTTGCCGGTGGAATGGGATTATTGTCATGTTTCCTTTTTATGTTTATATAAATTCAAGAAGTCTTCAAGTGTCTTTATCTTAAACTTGGGAATGAAAATTACAAAAGATCGAGATCTAGAAGCCTTCACCAGGCAATGTGGATCTCTTGCACCAAAATGTTACTCCTATTCAGACATCAAGAAAATGACAAACTCATTCAAAGACGAGCTCGGCAAAGGAGGCTATGAAACTGTCTACAAAGGAAAACTGCTCGATGGCCATTTTGTTGCTGTAAAAATCCTAAATGCAGCAAACGGAAATAATGAAGAGTTTTTCAATGAAGTCTTAAGCATAAGTAGAACTTCACATGTCAACGTTGTCAAGCTTTTGGGATTCTGTGTTCAAGGTAAAAGAAGAGCTTTGGTATATGAATTCATGCCAAATGGATCTTTGGATAAATACATACACAACAAGAAAAACTCTTATCCTCATCTGGGAATGGACAAACTTTACAAAATTTCACTTGGTGTTGCTGGGGACTCGAGCACTTACATAGGGGATGCAATACTCGCATTTTGCATTTCGACATAAAGCCTTACAACATTCTTTTGGACGAAGATTTTTGTCCTAAGATTTCTGATTTTGGGATGGCAAAGCAATGCACCAATAAAGAGAGCACCATGTCAATGTTAGAAGCCAGAGGAACAATTGGTTACATAGCCCCTGAACTAATCAGCAGATGCCTTGGAGTAGTTTCCTACAGTTATGGAATGATGATTCTTGAAATTGTTGGTAAAGAAAGAATGTCAGCGTTGAAACAGGCCATGTGAGTGAGATATTTTTTCCTGGTTGGGCTTACCAGCATTTGATCATTGACAAAGATCTGCAATTGAAGGGAGTTGTGAGTTCGGAAGAAGATGAAATTGCTTAGAAAATCATACAAGTGTGATTGTGGTGCATACAAAAAGATCCTTCGCAAAGACCAACAACGAGCAAAGTAATCGATATCTTGAGGGTGCTTTGCAGGCATTGGAAATTCCTCCAAAACCTTTCTTTGATTCTACTTCTGTAACGCCCCAGGCATGCAGGCTGACCCAATAACTTTTGGGCTTTCGTCCTCGCTAACCCAAAATGATTAAGCCAAGTTACTAGTAGCCCACAAGCCTTTGGCTTTTATTGAGGTCACTCACTCTTTAATTTTTTGATGTGGGATAGAGGATGTTACAGTCCACCCCCTTCAGGCCCTTGCGTCCTCGCAAGGTCCAGTACAGTAGTTGGCCCAGTCTCCCCTGGAACAGGACTCTAGAGGTGGCTCACGTGTCTAGCACGGTGGCTCTTGCACGTAGCACTTAGCTCCCGGACCAGGGCCGCTCTGATACCATTTGTAACGCCCCAGGCATGCAAGCTGACCCAATAACTTTTGGGCTTTCATCCTCGCTAACCCAAAAGGCTTAAGCCAAGTTACTAGTAGCCCACAAGCCTTAGACTTTTATACAAGTCACCCACTCTTTAATTTTTTGATGTGGGATAGAGGATGTTACAGTCCACCCCCTTCAAGCCCTTGTGTCCTCGCAAGGTCCAGTACAGTAGTTGGCCCAGTCTCCCTTGGAACATGACTCTAGAGGTGGCTCACGTGTCTAGCACGGTGGCTCTTGCACGTAGCAGTTAGCTCCCGGACCAGGGTCGCTCTGATACCATTTGTAACGCCCCAGGCATGCAGGCTGACCCAATAACTTTTGGGCTTTCGTCCTCGCTAACCCAAAAGGCTTAAGCCAAGTTACTAGTAGCACGCAAGGTCCAGTACAGTAGTTGGCCCAGTCTCCCCTAGAACAGGACTCTAGAGGTGGCTCACGTGTCTAGCACGGTGGCTCTTGCACGTAGCACTTAGCTCCCGAACCAGGGCCGCTCTGATACCATTTGTAACGCCCCAGGCATGCAGGCTGACCCAATAACTTTTGGGCTTTCGTCCTCGCTAACCCAAAAGGCTTAAGCCAAGTTACTAGTAGCCCACAAGCCTTAGGCTTTTATACATGTCACTCACTCTTTAATTTTTTGATGTGGGATAGAGGATGTTACAGTCCACCCCCTTCAAGCTCTTGCGTCCTCGCAAGGTCCAGTACAGTAGTTGGCCCAGTCTCCCCTGAAACAGGACTCTAGAGGTGGCTCACGTGTCTAGCACGGTGGCTCTTGCACGTAGCACTTAGCTCCCGGACCAGGGTCGCTCTGATACCATTTGTAACGCCCAGGCATGCAGGCTGACCCAATAACTTTTGGGCTTTCGTCCTCGCTAACCCAAAAGGCTTAAGCCAAGTTACTAGTAGCCCACAAGCCTTAGGCTTTTATACAGGTCACCCACTCTTTAATTTTTTGATGTGGGATAGAGGATGTTACACCTTCAACATATCCAGTCTTCAACTCTGCTGAATTCATAGTATATATATGTGAGAACCACCCATGATCCTAAGCTGTGACTCATGGAACCTGTGATCAGTCCCATTAAGTTTCATGTCATGCAAATATATAACACAGTGCTATCTCTCAGTGTTCTGTGACTTGAGAATGTTTTTTATTTTTATTTTTAGAACAACCGATTAATTGGCTGGGAGCTTGGGACTGTAAATCCGATCCTCACTGACCAGGATAATACCCAGTATCTCCGACTTGTTACTTTGGAGGAGTTGCGGGAGTTAGTTTTTGGAATAAACTCTTCAAGTGCGCGTGGAAGTGATGGGTTTTCTGGTTTTTTTTCTATAAATCCTGTTGGGATATAATTCACCCGGACTTGTTCCATGCAGTTCAAGAATTCATGCTGGGCATCCCAATTCCCCATGCAGTTCCAATATGTGTTTGTGTTTTCTAGTTTTCACAATTTTTAGACAACTTGAAGAGTTCCCATTATGTCTTTTTGCTTCATAATTTGGTTTGTTTATCTTATTAGTAGTATATATTTATCCGTACAAAAAAAATTATTTGTATATTGAATTACTCACAGTTTTTTTTTATTTTTTATTTATGATTCCGGCGGTAGTTGCTCCTAAATTAGCGAATGAGATAAAAGCAAACATTGAAGTACACTAGTGTGAAAGGATTAGTATAATGGGCTTCCTTTTTAATGGTGAATATTTTCATATTCTAGGCTCAAATATACGATCCACAAAACGCAAAGTGATGGACTTTAGGTACTCATTAAGAAGGCCTGTTCTTTTTTATTGTTACGAAAACGATTTTGAAAACATATTTTTGAAAAATAATTTTATAATGTAAAAAATGTTTTGAAAATGTAAAAATGTATAGTTAAATAGTAAAAAACTGTATTATAAATGATAAAAATTGATTATAATATATTAAATTTTCTGTTGAAACCAAAATTAAAATCAAAACGAAAACGAAAACGAAAAGAACATGCCAAATTAGCATACCATATAGCACTGAAAATTAAACTTAACCAAAGGCTGCATGCTTTGTGTTCCCTTTTATCTTCTTTTTAGCTTGAACCAAGTTTTTTTTAAAAAAAAAAAAAATTTCTAAACCGAGCTTGAACTAGGACCTGCTAGACGGGGTTCATTTACACCCTAAAATTGGCCTATTTTTCTGTTACGCGATCATGCTTGAAGACAAAAAATGGAATAGATGGAATTACATGTGATGCTGTCCATTTGATTAAAAAAAGTCTTTGTACCATAAAGTTGATAAGACTTGTCGTGAGTCTACCAAATACAGTAAATGTATTGCTTAAAATCTGCAATTAAGATGTTAAGAAAATATAGCACAGTAGTAGACATGGTTGATCCACAGAGACGACAATTTAATTCAAATTTCAATTTAACATGCAAATAAATCAAACTATTGACTAGCAGTCACTTTTGTGTCTCTTAAGAGACCTTAGAGTTGTCACTTAAATGTAGCAAAATAATAATTAAACTAATAATTAAATAAAAGACTTAAACATATATTAATTAATGAGAGGAAATTCCGGTATTATGTAAATCCACCTTAATCTCATGCATGCAATCATAAACCTCTTAACTTGTCTAATTATTTATGCCGTTTCAGTTATAGTATTACCGCGAGTCCCCGCAAATAATTCCAATTCTCCCATAGATTCTTGATAATCCTCCGCGAGTCCCCGCAAAGGAATTATTCTCTAACTACGTTAACTAACAGACCGCGAGTCCTCGCAAACCTTATTAATTAACAAATAGAAGCATTAAGAACTAGAAGAACCCGAAACTAATAATTCCTACTGACGATGCATTAGAAATTATCACCCAATTAATCCTGTACTACTCGGCCGGTAGTTGTGCCACTCACTCTACTAAATTAAACTAAGTTGATCAGGCTTACAATAATCTTAGTAATTAGACATATAAACACAGACAATTTAAAAACATAATTTATTAAACCTTAGATTAATTCTTGGGTTTCATACATGCATGGATTATGACTTCTTACATAATACTAGAACTAAGAAATTAGCTACTCATAATAAAAAAACACAGAAATATAAAAGAAGACATTAAAAGAGAAAAGAGAATACTATGCTGAAATTTCAGAATCCGCGATCTGACAACCGCTGGTTTAGCCAAATGGTAGACTGCCGTCGCGAAAATCCAAAGTTGCGATTGAAACAGAGCAAAACAGAACAGAACAGAGAAAAACTAAACTAAAAACGAAACTGTATGTTGCGCGGAAATTAATTGTAAACTAAGAAACTATTCTCTATAAAACTTCTTTCTAGAAAACTTGTTTAGAAAAACTTGTATCTAAAAGTGCAGGAATAATCTCATATATATAAGGATACAAATCAGCAATTAACCAATCTCCTAATGGAATAAAGAAACCTTCTTCTAATTGGAAAGATAATTAATTAAGCACATGAAGTTTCTTCAAATTTGGTAACTCCCAACTTTTCTCTTTAATTCCTTCTTGGATTGGTAATTGCCCAAAACTTCTTTGCTTCTCCCTTAAGTTTCGCAGCCTATTCCTTCTTGCATGTAGGGCTGGCAATATCCGACACGACACGACGACACGACACGAACCCGACACGATATAAGCGGGTTTGGGTTAGGGGTTTTCGGGTTGGTGGGTCAAACGGGTCGACCCGTTTAACCCGTATAATAAACGGGTCAAATTCAGGTCAACCCGCGAAACCCAATTACGACCCGTTTGACCCATATAAATAATATTAATAAATTATAAAATTAAATTTATAATTATCAAAAATTGGCCCAACTTAATAACTAATGTTGTAATCGGCTGGCAATTGTAATGTAGGGCCGCAGCCCCATTAGTGAAAGTGTAATGTAGGGCCGCAGCCCCATTAGTGAAAGTAGGGTGTAAATTGGCCTAACCCTAACCCTACTTCTTTCACTAATTTTTGCTACTAATTAGTAATTAGAAACGGCCGCCTCATTCTCACTTTTTGCTGCTCCATTGCTCTCTCTTTTTGCTGCTCCAGAGCTCTCTCTTTTTCTTTTTGCTGCTCCAGAGCTCTCTCTTTTTGCTGCTCCAGAGCTCTCTATTTGGGTATGTTTTATATGATTTATTATGCAATTATATTTGATAAATGTTTATTATTTTGTATTAAATTGTATGTTATTGAATTTAAATATATGTTATATTTTATTATTTGAGTAATGAAAATTTATGTATATGATCCAATTATATTTTAGAGAATTATTAATTTAGGTAATATTGATCAATTATGTTAGGCTATGGATAAAATTTTAAAAGGGAGTATATATGGACAAAATAAGAGCCAGTATATATTTTGAGTGATTCATGCTTATTGAATTTTTTAGTTTATATTTATTCATGGTATCAAAGTTATTTCATATTAATAATATTGTCTTTTCATTAATTCGTTTTCAGATTTCATGGAACCATCACGAATTCAAAGTGATAGTGACGAGACTGTCCTAGAAGTCCCTCAACCTAAAAGTCATGGAGATGGAAAAAAAAAGGATGTTCAAAGAAAGAAAAGGAAGCTTACATCTGGAGTTTGGCAACATTTCACTCTTCTAGCTTCAAATCCCGGTGAACAACTATACTGTGAATGCAACAAATGTGGGAGGAAATACGCAGCTGGTAGTAAAAATGGCACAGGTAATTTACTTCGCCATTTAGATAGTTGTGTAAGGATGTCAACTAGAGATATTGGGCAGTACATGATTAATTCTGATGGAGGTTCATATTCAAGTACTTTAAGTTCGAAATTTAATCAGGAGAGGTTTAGGGAGTTAGTGGTGCATGCTATCATTAGACATGATCTTCCATTTTCATTTGTGCAGTATGAAGGTATTCGAAATATTTTTAACTATTTGGAACCAAGAGTATCTAATTTCTCTAGGAATACTGCAAAATCTGATATTAAGAAGATGCATGCCCATGAAATTGGTAGGCTTCGTGGTGAATTAATTGCATGCCCTAGTAGAGTATGTTTAACTTCTGATGCATGGACTTCTATTGCAACTGATGGGTACCTAAGTTTGACTGCACACTATTTGGATAACGATTGGGTGTTGCAAAAAAGACTTCTGAATTTTTCGTATATGCCTCCTCCACATTCTGGTATTTGTTTGGCTGAGAAGATTTATGGTTTAGCTAGTGATTGGGGTATTGAAAAGAAGTTGTTTTCTATCACTCTGGATAATGCTAGTGCTAATGATAAATGTGTGGAAATCCTTAAAACCCAGCTGAAATTGAATAATGCTTTAATCCATAAAGGTGCATTGTTTCACGTTCGATGTTGTGCACATATTCTCAATTTAATTGTTCAAGAAGGTTTGAAAGAGATTGCAGTGGCTGTAGAAAATGTCAGAAATTCTGTTAAATATGTTAAGGGTTCTCAAGCAAGGAAAGAAAAGTTTATACACTGTGTTTCACAAACTTCTCTAAATCCCAAGAAAGGTTTAGTGCAAGATGTTCCTACAAGGTGGAATTCTACATACAAGATGCTATCAAGTGCTATTTATTTTCGTCCTGCTATTGAGCACCTTAAATTGAGTGATTCTAATTTTGATAGTTGTCCAACTTCAGAAGAATGGGAAACAGTTCAACAAATCTGTGATTTTCTTGAAGTTTTTCATGATGCAACTTTAGAATTTTCTGGATCTCTTTATCCAACAGCAAATCTGTACTTTCCTCAAGTTTTTATGATCCAAATGAAGCTGTATGAAGAATCTAACAGTGATGATCCACACATGAAAAAGATGGCCGATCCTATGTTTGAGAAGTTCAACAAATATTGGTGCGAGTTCAATGTCTTGTTAGCTGTTGCTGTGGTATTTGATCCTCGCTATAAATTTGAATTTGTTGAATTTAGTTATGAGAAGCTTTATGGCAGTGAGTCGGCTGAATTGAAAAAGGTTAAGGACACACTTGAAGGAGTTTTTGCTGAGTATAAGAAAGAATCCACAGATTCTCCAGCATCATCTTCAGCTTCTCAAGGTATTAACGTGGTCAATTCTCATGAAGTTATTGTCAATGACAATAAACAAAGCTCAACTATTTGGAAGGTAAACTCTGACTATTCTTATATAATGCATTGTGATTATGAATTTGTTTACAACTTTGATCTATTTTATTAATTGTGTTGTGTGATACATAGGAGTTTGATGAGCGAAAGAAAACTGCTCAAAAAAGTAAGAAAACTGAGCTGGATTTGTATCTTGAAGAACCAAGAAGTGAAAGAACTTCTCCAATTCAAATTCTTGAATTTTGGAGATCTCATCAATTTAGATATCCAAATCTAACAAGATTAGCTAGAGATATTCTCTGTGTTCATGTTTCAACAGTTGCTTCTGAATCAGCTTTTAGTATTGGTGGCAGAATTCTGGATCAATATCGCAGTTCAATGGCACCCGATGTTGTTGAAGCCTTGATATGCTGTAGGGATTGGCTGTTTGGAGCAAAATGTTAGTTTTTGAGTTTTTTTAATTAATCTTTATCTGAATTTAAAATCAAAATTTTATCTGAATAAAATTTTTCCTTTTTTGACAGTTGTAGCATCACTAAAACTTGAAGAGTTAACTCAGGATGTTATGGCTGCGAACCTCAGCAATGAAACTGGATCTGTGGTTGATGATGATGCAAGTTTCACTCTTAATTAGGGTGGTGTTAGTTCTGGTTGAATTTTTTTCTCTCTAATATGTTTTTTAGTTGGTATTGGCATGCAGCTAGACTGCCCAATTGAACCCTCTTATGCTTTTGTGGTTTGAATGCTATTGATGCTGGCTGCCTATGTGCTGCATTTTGTAACTTCTGTTGTTGGATTGTTCTGAGCTGTTGATTTGGATATTTTTATGTTCTTGGCGTTGTGGTTATTTTAAGATAATTTAGTTATTTTGGATGCTATGTATTTAGTATTATGTTCTGTGTTCTTGTTTGTACTGTACTATTGTGGTAATGTTTTATTCTCAAACACCAGTACCTTCTTGAGAAGTATTTAGATGTTTTGTGCAAATTTGTCTAATTTTTAAATTTGAATTTAGAGTTAACAGGTTATATGGGTTAACAGGTTATATGGGTTAACAGGTTATATGGGTTATTTGACCCATATAACCCATATAATTATATATAGGTTTTTAACTCACAAAATAATCAGGTTAATGGGTTGGGTTCGGGTTGCACTTTGTTAATCAGGTCGGGTTCGGGTTTATATAATTGACCCATATAATAAATGGGTCGTGTTCGGGTTTACAGATATTAACCTGCCAACCCGAACCCGACCCAATTGACAGCCCTACTTGCATGGGCACGGCCGCCCATGGATTTGATCCAATTGCAATCCAATTGGATTGGATTATTTAATTAAGACTTCCAATTGGTAAATCGGCCCACTTGGAATCCAATTTTCTTACTCCAGATTCCGTGATCAACAGTCCAAATTGGATTCAATTTTCATGCAACCTATTCCTTCTTGTGATCCATCTGGAATTTGGCTACGGCTTCATGGGCTTTCTTCCTTCTTGGCCCACAAGTCGTGTGGGCTTTCTTTATGCTTCAAAATTCCTCTTTTTTTTTTTTTTTTACTTCTCTTCTACAATTAGGCTTGATTTCTAAAACTGCAAATAACCATTAAAATCTTGGACAAAAGCCCGTGGAAACTGCCATAACAAGTGCTAAAATAAATCACCTAAAATGTGTATATCAAAAGTCCTAGGCCAAGGTAGTCTGGACGATTGTCTAATTTTTTTATAAATACAGTATAATATAGTACTATATATATTTCAAAAAATTTTATGTTAAGGTTCACAATTATTTTTGTTTAAAATGGGTTAGTGGAAAAGTGAATCTTATAAGTATTTTCTAACAAAAACACGCATATAATGTCCATATTTACTTAAATATACTTTTGAGTCATGTTATTTGCAGTAACCATTTTACTAAATGTGATAACCATTTAAAAATTTTATACAAGCACCCCCGGCTCATGGGACCAGAAAACGCCTTTCGTTTTCAACTCCCTTGACCTTCCGGCACTGGGCAGGCATTAGCCCCCATACAAGGTCTTATGACTTTGCGCAGATATGCGTTTTTGGTAAACAGTCGCCCGAGTCTAGTGACTGCAACTCCCTTAAGAGCCAAAAGTACAAGAATGCCCCTACATCCACATAAGAATTTATCACATTTAATTTTTTTACTTTTAATAAAGGAAGAAAGGGACACTGTTCACACACACAAAAAAAAAAAAAAAAAAAAAAAGAAAAAGAAAGAAAGGGAAAGGGGCATTGTTCACAAAAAAAGGGTCGTCTTCAACCTGCGCCTGGTTATGGCGGTGTCTTCAACCCACGCCACAGCCAGCGCAGGTTGAAGACACCTCCGCTGGCCTTTGGTGGAGGTTTCTTCAACCTCTGCCAGCACCCGTCTTTCTCTTTTTTTTAATTTTTTTAATTTTAAATCCAGCATTTTTTATTTATTTATTAATTTTTTGTATACAACACAAGTGAAGTTTATAGTGTGTTTACGTATTTTCACCCACTAAAATTTAAAATGGTTACAACATTTAACAAATTTTTTTTTCTGTTCAAATCACATCATTATAAAAAATAAATAAATTCACAAAAGTTATTAAGTTATCACATTATATTTTTCTTTCGGACCATAGGCCGAGTCTTCTAAGCTTTAGGAAGGGCACCGACTAATTAATTTTAGCCTTTGGAAGTAGATAGCAGCAAATAATTTGCGCAGTAGCATTCCCATTTCCAAGTCAACAGGGCTGCCCAAACTCCTCGATCATTAATACAGTAGTAAAAAACGACACACATGTAGCAAAGACTTTGGTAAATTTGAGTATGGGTCGTCCTGCATTGTTTTTTGCTGTGGTTTTGCTCTCCCAAGCTCTGCCTTTCTCTGATACTCAAGAAGAACTCATCAGAGAGGCAAATGCGACTTCTCCTTCGAATTTCGCATGTGGAAACATGAGTTTGCGGTTCCCTTTTGCCGATTCGCAGCGTTATAATTGCGGGTTGTGCGTGCTTGATTGTAGTCTTGAATCTTCGCCGAAGATCGCATTTGGGTATCCCCCAAAGCAGTGGTTTCGAGCGGATTCCATAGAGGATTCTAATTCCACCATGACCCTTTATTCCAAATATCTTGGATTGTTGTTGGAATATCAAAGCTGTGAAACTTTTTTCCATGAAATAAGTCTTCCAAATTCTGCTTCTATTTCTTTCACTCTGTCGAACAACATCACTTTGTCCAGGTGCCTCACGAATCAGAGCGTAAATGAGTCGTCTTTCCCTGGATTTGGATATTACGACAAATGTCCTGGAAACCTCATCTTTTACAACAAATATTCCAAGTCCGTCCTCCTGATACGAGAAAGTTCAGTTCTATCTCTACATCTGTTTATCTTCCCTACAATTCATCGATTTCTCCAGACAACACATCCGATGATCATCATGTCCCAGAAGTGTTTCGTTTATTGGCTCCTGAGTTGAATGTTCAGTGGCGTTTATCTGATGATTGCTATGACTGTCGTCGTAGAGGAGGCGTTTGTCAAGCTGATTGGTCCAACAAAACTCGTTGTGTCAATGCTGGAAACAGCCCTGGCACAGGCACAGGCACAGGTTAGTCCTGTTTTGCTCTGTTTTTTTTTGGTTTTCATTTCAATGGAGAATGCGCTTGTGCCTCAGTTGAACATTTGTTTTCCTTCATTACAGGAAATAAGAGATTCAGCTCTATTCTACTCATAGGTAAATGTCGTACCGCTTTGGATCCTCTATCCAATTTGTTTTGTTTTAGTATGCCATTTTATGGTGGATTGCCTAAGAGATCAAATCTTATGTCTAACTTACCCCGGTCTTCTTTGTCCATTCCATTTCCACTCTCTCACAATGAAGAGATAGACCCATATGTCAATGTCATATCATATCATGGGGTCCTGGTACACCAGAGGTGCGTCCTTCCCGGTCCTCTTGTACTAGGGAAAGGTCCTCTCAATGCTCTAACGCCCACATCGGATATGGACCGAACTGTCTCACGACGTTCTGAATCCAGCTCATGTACCGCTTTAATGGGCGAACAGCCCAACCCTTGGTGAGATGGTGGACAGGAAAGACAGGGATAAGTTAGACAGAAGATGTCATGGGATTGTGTAAGCCTATAGTACATGTATGTAGTAATAAAATTGAGTACAACCTTAACTGCTGTTGCTCTGGTTTCAGCACTAGTTGCCTGTGGACTGGGATTAGTGGCATGTTTCCTTGTATTGTTATATAAGCTCAAGAAATCTTCAATCTTAAACTTGAGAATGAAACATCGACATCTTGAAGTCTTCACCAATCGATATGGATCACTGGCACCAAAAAGTTACTCCTATTCAGACATCAAGAAAATGACAAACTCATTCAAAGACGAGCTCGGCAAAGGAGGCTATGGAACCGTCTACAAAGGAAAACTCTCCGATGGTCGTTTTGTTGCTGTTAAATTCCTAAATGCAACGAATGAAAATGATGAAGATTTCATCAATGAAGCCTTAAGCATCAGCAGAACTTCTCATGTCAACATTGTCAAGCTTTTGGGATTCTGCATTCAAGGTAAAAGGAGAGCCTTAGTTTATGAATACATGCCAAATGGTTCTATAGAGAAATACATTCACAGCCAGACAAACTCCAAGATTTATCATCTTTTAGGAATGGACAAACTTTACAAAATTTCTCTTGGTGTTGCTCGTGGACTGGAGTACTTACACAGGGGGTGCAATACTCGCATTTTGCATTTCGACATTAAACCTCACAACATTCTTTTGGATGAGGATTTTTGTCCTAATATTTCTGACTTTGGGTTGGCAATGCAATGCACCAATAAAGAGAGCCCTGTATCAATTTTAGAAGCCAGGGGAACGGTTGGTTACATTGCCCCCGAACTAATCAACAGATGTTTTGTAGTAGTTTCGCACAAATCTGATGTTTACAGCTATGGAATGATGATTCTTGAAATTGTTGGTCAGAGAAAGAACATCAACTTCAAGAATCATCAACATGGAAACAAGCCGTGCGACTGAGATATTTTTTCCTCGTTGGGCTTACCAGCATTTGATCATTGACAAAGATTTGCGACTGAAGGGAGCTGTGACTTTGGAAGAAGATGAAATTGCTAAGAAAATAATACAGGTGGGATTGTGGTGCATACATAAAGATCCTTCACAGAGACCAACAATGAGCAAAGTAATCGATATGCTTGAGGGTGATTTGCAGGCATTGGAAATTCCTCCAAAACCTTTCTTTGATTCTCCTTCAACTTCAACATCACCAGTCTTCATCTTTTCATCAAGATGTTTTTGAATTCTCATCAACTCTGCTAAATTCATAGAATATATGTCAGAACCACCCATGATTCTAAGCTTTGTTTCAAGGAACCCATGATCAGTCCCATTATTAATGTAGATCGATAACAATTTTTGGGTTTCACGCCATGCAATCAATATGTTGGAAAATTTTAATAAAATTAATATTTATTAAATTGAATTGATTTAAGTTGGCTAAAATGATGCTACTGTTTTTAATCAAATGAATGTGTAAATGCTGAACGGATTGCAAAGTTTTTATTGATAAACTTTAATGCATTAATGTATTATACTTATTATTTGCTTCTTTTTAGAAGAAGTTTCAATGCATACGTTTTGTTTTATTTGAAACAAAAAACTGTTCAGCTTTACTACATTATTGTGTGGTTTCCGTTTTCCATAATCCATTCAGTATTAATAACTGCTTAATGGCTTGAAGGTGCAAAAGTTTTGGAGAAAACGTTTACAGCTTTTAATCCTTAAATCATTGTTAGTGCTATATATATATAAGCACGTTTTGTGTACTCAAATGAGGCAGAATAATAGAGATTGATTCTTATGCTTTGTTACAACTCCCCTTAAAAATATAGCTTTGGCGAGATTGAAAACAGGTGTTAGTAAGAGTTAACAATTCTTAATAGTTGTGCAGATTGTTAGGAAACACAATTTGTGTGTTGGGCTGTTGTATCCTGGGCAGTGGCGAAGCCAGGCCCCTGAAGCTAGGAGGGCAAAATATTTAGGGTAAATTTTTTAAAAACAAGAACAACTTCTATTTTGTCATATACAAGCACAAATTTTATACGCAATATTTGTTTTGTTCTTTTTTCTCCCTAAAATAGTTACCGCTATGTAATATTTCTTTTTTCTTCCCTAAATAAATACCACTTTTCAATGATATTAAGAAAGATTATGAATTTTAGGCATACAAATTAAAAAATATTGTATTTTAATTTGTCAATTTCAACTTTGCCCTCAATTATTATAATTTTAGTGGGGCAATTACACAAATATTCTTAAATTTTACAAATTTTATACTATATTAGGTGGGTTTTTAAAGCTAGTGAATGGTTTGAAATTCGAGTTATTTCACGGAATCAAAGCTTGTCTAACGATTAATCGTTTGTTCTTGTGTTTGTTTCTGTTATTTTGCGGGTCACTTGGACTATTGGGAACTACACATATAGTGCTATCCTTGTAGGAGAAAGTTGATAACAGAACTTTATAACAATGAGAAAGTACTGCAGAAAATTCAATAAAGAAAAGTATAAACCTGAGGGAATTGATCTGTGGAGTCCACAAAGCAATTATGGATGAATCTAAGGCGTGAATCACTGTCCTTAGAGAATTTTTGCTCCCACTATCTTTGCTAAACAGGGTTATTGGCAACATTCCTTAGGATATAATAGATTCAAACATACATCAAAGTAGCAAGTTCTTTGAATATATGCACAAGATTGAGAGTTGCTTGCTGTGTTTTTCGTATAATTAATAATCAGGCAGACACCTCTGTTTATAGAGTTTGAATGCCACTAGCGGTAGGTAGAAGATGAGAATCAATCTGTACAAATCCGTTCGTGAAGAGTCGCAACTCTTCATTAAAACAAAAACTGAAAAACAGTTTCAGAAATCAATTTTCAAACTACCATCGTTTGGCGTAGTGTTCTACACCTACTTTACTTCAACAAAACAAACTATATTTAGCAATCCCTTTTGGTTCATTCATATTAGAATTTCAGTTGTTTAATCAATTTTACATTTTGTTTTCAACACAAATTTGGTCAAACATGTCCTTAAAATATAAATATATAAGGAAGACGAGGCTCCTCCAGTCCTGCTTCTCCATTGAGGAGAAAGATAAGCGTTATGTATTTTTCAAATTTGTATTGACTTGCATGCCATTATTTATTGAGTTTAAGATGTAGTATATAGGAAATTATGGTCGCTTGACTAATTTGTAAATTTGTAGTGTCTTTTCATCCATCCAATTTATAATCAACGTAACCTACTGATTTATAGAAGGAAAAAAAAAAAAAAAAAAACTAGTAGTGGAAAAGACTTGCTGCATTTTTGTCCTCAGTGGAGTGGTAGGTAGTACATGAGCCAGGAAAATGGAAACCATTTACCAAGTCAAGTCAAGCCAACCAATACATATACTAGTATTTCCTCTACTTTTGAAAAGTCGAAGGAACCAACTCTTAGTAGTAACTTTGAATACTTTATAAGTCTTCAAACTAATTAGTTTCCAGCCTTTCGAAGTAGTTTCCGCTAAGTAGCATTCAATTTGCAAGTCAACAGGGGCGTCCAAACTCCTCAATCATGAATGAAGTAGTGAAACGACACTTGATATGTAGCAAAACTTTTAGTAGTATGGGTTGTCATGCATGATTCTAAGCTGTAAGTGTGACAATGGAAACTATGATCAGTCCCATTTTGTTGAAATTTTTGTGTTTCATGCCATGGAAAATATATAGTTCCATCCCTTTTAGCTTATTCATATTGGAATTTCAGTTATTTAATCATTTAACATTTTGATTTCAACACAAATTTTATCAAACATGTCCTAAAAATGTAAATATTGATGGAAGAGGAGGCTTCTGCAGTCCTGCTTCTCCATTGATGAGAAAGATAAGCTTTTTTGTTTTTTGTGGTGGGGCTGGGGAAGGTCAATTTGAGAGAGTAATATATAATTTTGAGGCATTAATTGATACGTATATAATGGGCAGCTGACGTGCAGTGGAAAGACTTGGTGCTTTCTTTCAATTTCCAAGTCAAGCCAACCAATACATACACTAGTATTTCCTCAACTTTTGAACTCAATACCTTCCTCTAGATCATGATCCCAGATGAACCTTTCCTGTAAAATGCACAATTTTACAGAAAATTTAAAATCTGGGTTCATCTTGCTTTTCATCCTTCTACTGGGAAAATCTTCTGCTGATGCTGTTGATTTCAGGTATGAAGCATGTGCTCCAAGAATGTGTGGCAATGTTAGCATAACCTATCCTTTCTACATTCGAGGTCAGCAAGAATCCTACTGTGGTTTCCCTATCTTGGAAATCAATTGCAGCCACTCTGCAACTCCGATACTCCATATACCTGAGAATGATTATGTGATTGACGGAATTTTCTATGACAACCATACTTTTCGGGTGCATAACGCGGCAGTTACAAGTACCACCAATTGTCTGCCTCAAATTGGAAATGTAACAGAACGTCAACTTTTCATTGTTTCAGGGGAGTCAAAAAGTCTTCATCTTTTTTCAAATTGCTCACAAAGGCTGCCTCAGGTGTTGCACAAATACAGGAAGTACCCATGTGATGACAAGGAGAGGAACGCATGGGGTTTGGCTTTGTTTGGAGATGATCAAAACTTGAATGTTGCTTTGGAAGAATGTAAAACAAATGTGTTGGCTCCTGTGGAAGGCGGTGGAGATGTCGGAGATAACGGTGTGGTAGACTATGAAGGGCTTTTGGGGAGGGGATTTTTGTTAAGCTGGATGGCTAGTGACTACTGCAGCACTTGTAAGATAAGCGGTGGAAGATGTGGCATAAACACCACCAGTCTTCTATTAATATGCTTTTGCCCTGACAGTCCTCATCCAGTGAGTTGTAAGCTTCGTAAGTTCTTCGATCCCTCTCTTTTTCCTGGAAACTATTTGTATAAATACCATTGATTCATCATTGGCATGGAGTGATCAAATGATGTAGATGTAAAATGGCTGGTCCAATAGTACCTTTAGATCAGATCAGAGGTTTGAAGCTAAATCAGTGTGGAACTCTACCATTACACTGAATATATGTCGTCTTCAAAATTGACAGCCCTGTTCTGTTTTTATGCAGTTTGAATTTGCTTTGCTCTGGAAATTTGGCATACTTTTTAACTCTTTCTTTTATGCTAATCTTTTGAGCTGATACTGCCGGTTGAAAATTTATCATCTTTTGTGCCCGAAGCCTTGTATTGATTCATATTTTATATTGCGTTGAAAGCAGGAAAGAAGAAACTGGGAGTGATTCTTGGCACAGGTAAATTCCTGTCATATATATGTAATTTAGGTCAAAATGCCAATGTTTGATGCTTATAGCAATTCATAACTTTTTGGTTGAGTTATTATGGTCAGATTTTCGACAGACAACCAATATATAGTATCTTGTTTAGCAGAATTTCATAAGCTTTTTTTAACATTCTGGAAAGGAAAAGGTTGATCACCTTAACTAATGATTCCCTGATGCAGGAGTTTCTGCGGGTGGAACTGTATTATTGATATGTTTCTTCTTATGGCATTCTAAATTCAAGAAATCTTCTTATGGGTCTGTCTTAATCTTGAGAATGAAGACAAGAAAAGACCAAAATCTTGAAGCCTTCATCAGGCAGTGTGGATCACTGGCACCCAAATGTTACTCCTATTCTGACATAAAAAAAATGACAAACTCATTTAGAGATGAGCTTGGTCAAGGAGGTTATGGAACTGTCTACAAAGGTAAACTTTTGGATGGTCGTCTTGTTGCTGTTAAGATCCTAAACGCAGCAAACGGAAATGACCAAGATTTTATCAATGAAGTCCGAAGCATAAGCAGCACTTCACATGTCAATGTTGTCAAGCTTTTGGGATTCTGCATTCGAGGTAAAAGGAGAGCCTTGGTGTATGAATTCATGCCAAATGGATCTCTAGAGAAATACATTCACAGCAAGAAAAACTCTGAGATTTTTCATCATTTAGGAATGGACAAACTTTACAAAATTTCACTTGGTGTTGCTCGAGGACTGGAGTACTTACACAGGGGATGCAATACTCGCATTTTGCACTTCGACATTAAACCACATAACATTCTTTTGGATGAAGACTTCTGTCCTAAAATATCAGATTTTGGGATGGCAAAGCAATGCAACAATAAAGAGAGCATCATGTCAATGTTAGAAGCCAGAGGAACAATAGGTTACATAGCCCCTGAACTGATCAACAGATGCTTTGGAGTGGTGTCCTACAAATCTGATGTTTACAGTTACGGAATGATGATTCTTGAGATTGTTGGTAAAAGAAAGAATGTCAGCTTGGAAACGAGCCATGCGAGTGAGATATTTTTTCCTTCTTGGGCTTATCAACACTTGATTATTGACAAAGATCTGAGATTGAAGGGAGCTGTGACTTTGGAAGAAGATGAAATTGCTAAGAAAATAATACAGGTGGGATTGTGGTGCATACAGAAAGATCCTTTACAAAGACCAACAATGAGCAAAGTGATAGAAATGCTTGAAGGTGATTTGCAGGCTTTGGAAATCCCTCCAAAGCCTTTCTTCGATTCGCCTTCAACATCACCTGAGTCTTCGTGTTTTCCTCATGATGGTTTTGAATTCTCATCAACTCTGCTGAATTCATAGTATATACGTCATAATCATTGATAACACTGTTGTATTTCATGCCAAATGTACAGTGCTCTATACATCTATAGATATCAGTTTTCTCATTTCTGTGACTTGAGAATGTATGCCCGTCGGTTTTTTATTTTTTACATCTTCCAAAATAAAACAACTTTATATGTTGTACAACTTTTCATTGATTTAAGAATTTGAAAATGATTACTTGCTAAGACAAAAACAAACACAATACTAAATTTCGAAAAAAATCACTATCAAAGTCAATCTTGTTTCTCAACAAAACAAGACCTAAAAGTGTGGATATAACCTTAAATAGTTTAGAATAAAAGTTAAAACACAGAATTTTTTTTTTGAACTCGATCCAAGTATGTTATCGGCTGAGTGCATACATGACACTGGGACGTGCACGTCCCACAATTGATATACATATTTTTTTGGTAATATTGATACTCTTGTAAATTAAAATAAAAATTCTTTCAACCGGTTCACTTTCTGATCCGATTCAGATAGCACATTTTGCGGATTGGTGTTAAACTAGATTACTAATATTGAGTGTAGCATTTGTAAGACAAGCTGTGGAAGAAGTGGCTTCAACATGACCACTCTTCAATTCCAGTATTGTTTACTTGACAGGCCATATCGTGTTTTTTATAGACATAGAAAGTTTCTTGATCCTTCAATTTCTCTTCTTTAGTTTTTCTCAAGCTTGCATACCATAATTTACCTGAAATACTATTCGTATAACACTGGTTATACATTTTCAATATATATTTTTACATTTATAATGCAATTTTAATACTTTAATAATTTTCTTTTGAAGAGTCAAAAGAATGAAGTCTTTGCATGGTTCAAGTCTTTGCAGGAATTTCCACAGTCAGTTAACATTTCCAAGTCAATAGCGTGTCCAAAGAATGATACTCTTGTACCCATTCTTCTAGGAGTTTCAGTTGTGTGGGAGTTTGGCTCCCCCTTCATATGGGGGTATTTTATCTCTTTACGTGAGAATTGTCTTTTTAGTATATGTGTTTTTCTTTGTTTTAGTGTAAATTTGTAAATTTGCCATTTCATCCACAAATTTAATAGTTATAACTACGGAACTGGCTATGATTGACAGAGGTGAAAGACGCAAAAACTAATATGGTAATATTTTTGACCCGCAAAGGAGTGGTCAAGTGGTGACTATAATGGAACAGATGAAATAATTATTAGCGTTCAACAGGGATATTCGGTTTTACTATGTAACTTCTCAACCCAAAGCCCCTGTATTTGCATACATACCTTTCAAATTGATAATCACATGACGAGAACAAAAGTGACCACTCCAAATCCTAGAGACACGTAGGGTCCCAAATCAAAGGAAAATAATGGAACCATTTACCTAGTCAAGCCAACCAATTCATTATTCATATACCCTAGTATTAATTTCCTCTACCTCTTAACTCAATATCTTGTTCCAGTTCATAGTCCCAGATGAACATCTCCTCTAAAATGTACAATTCGACAGAAATTTTGGAATATGGGTTGTTCTTGTTTTTCATCCTTCTCCTGGGAAAATCTTGTGCTGCTGTTGATTATAGGCATAAAGCATGTGCTCCAAGAATGTGTGGCAATGTTAACATAAGCTACCCTTTCCACATTCGAGGCCAGCAAGAATCCTACTGTGGTTTCCCTAAATTTGAAATCAATTGCAGCAACTCCACAACTCCGATAATCCATATACCTGAGAATGATTATGTGATTGACGGAATTTTCTATCACAATCAAACTCTTCGGGTGCACAGTGCTATCACCACCAATTGTCTGCCTCAAATTGGAAATGTAACCGATCATGAACTTTTCAATGTTTCTGGGGCGACAAAAAGTCTCCATCTTTTGTCAAATTGCTCAGAAAGGCTGCCTGAGGTATTGCAGAAATACAGGAAGTACCCTTGTGATGATATGAATGCATCAGGTTTGGTGATATTTGAAGATGATCGAAACTTGAATATTGCATTGGGAGAATGCAGAACAAATGTGTTGGCACCAGTGGAAGGCGGCGGCGGCGGAGGCAACGGAGTGGTGGACTTTAAAGGGCTTTTGAGGAGGGGATTTGTGTTAAACTGGATTGCTAATGATTGCAGCATTTGTAAGACGAGTGGTGGAAGATGTGGCTTCAACACCACAACTCATCAGTTCGCGTGCTTTTGCCCCGACAGGCCTCATCGTGTTTTGTGTCGGCGTCGTAAGTTAAAAAGTTTCTTAAATGATCCCTTCATTTCTCTTCCTTAGTTTTTCTCAAATGAATTCATTATTGAATACCATAATTTGCCTGATATTTATTTGCTGTCAATGCAGGAAAGAAGACACGGGAAGTGATTATAGGCACAGGTAAATTTCTCTGTCATTAGTACATCAGGCCAAAATTCCAATGTTAGATGAATGATAACAATTCAAGGCTTTTTTGTTGGTTGATCTTGTGATTGAGTTATCATGGTCAGATTAATTTTGCACAAACACAATCATGGTTAATAGAAGAGTCCAGCAGCACAACTGTTTATGAGTCACAAGATATAACGTTAGTACCGGCGGATTTAGCACGTGCCCCCAGTGGCCCCCACCACTTTTATATATTTAGTATAATTTTTTTAAAAAATTTGTTAAAATAATATATTGTGACCCCATTATTTTTTTAATTGTAAATTTAAACATAAATAATACACAATATATAACTAAATTGTATTAAGGTTATGATCAATTTTTTTTTAGAGTATTAGTAAGATTCACAATAAATAGTCAAATTGTATTAATGTTATATCTTTTTTTTTCTGTAGTATTAGTAAGATTGACGTTGATTATAACTAAATTTGCATTCAAAGGGAAAAAACGTACAAGAATGACTAAATAAATTTCTTTTTCTTTCTCTTTTACTTCTTCTGTTCTATTAGGAGAGTCCACTTTATAATTTATTGTACTATTTTAATACAATAAAGTGGACTCTTCTAATAGAACAAGTGGAGTATTATTTTTGTTATATATATATATATATAGTTTAACCCTATTTTAAAATATAATTTTTTTGGTCATGCGATATATATTGTACCCCGACTAAAATAAATTTCTAGATCCGCTACTGAACGTTAGAGTAGACTCTTTATGCAACACATGATCAGAGGGCAATTAACCAATATATGTACTATCTTGTTTAGCATAATTTCTTATGCGTTTTTAACATTCTGGAAAAGAAAAGGTTGGTCACTTCGTGTTACATTGACTAATGAGTCCCTTATGCAGGAGTTGCTGTGGGTGGCATTGGATTATTGATATGTTTCTTCGCATGCTACTATAAATTCAAGACACCGTCTGATGGGTCTACCGTAATCTTGGGAATGAAGAACATGAATAACCGAAATGTTGAAACCTTCATCAGGCAATGTGGATCACTGGCACCGAATTGTTACTCCTATTCTGACATCAAGAAAATGACAAACTTATTCAAAGATGACCTCGGCAAAGGAGGCTATGGAACTGTCTACAAAGGAAAACTTTTGGATGGTCGTCTTGTTGCTGTTAAGATCCTAAACACAAGAAACGAGAATGATGAAGATTTCATCAATGAAGTCCGAAGCATTAGCAGAACCTCACATGTCAATGTTGTCAAGCTTTTGGGATTCTGTATTCAAGGTAAAAGGAGAGCCTTGGTGTATGAATTCATGCCAAATGGATCTTTGGAGAAATACATCCACAGCCAGAAAAACTCTTATCCTCATCTGGGAATGGACAAACTTTATGAAATTTCACTTGGTGTTGCTCGGGGACTCGAGTACTTACATAGGGGATGCAATACTCGCATTTTGCATTTCGACATAAAGCCTCACAACATTCTTTTGGACAAAGATTTTTGTCCTAAGATTTCTGATTTTGGGATGGCAAAGCAATGCACCAATAAAGAGAGCGCCTTGTCAATGTTAGAAGCCAGAGGAACAATTGGTTACATAGCCCCTGAACTAATCAGCAGATGCTTTGGAATAGTTTCCTACAAATCTGATGTTTACAGTTATGGAATGATGATTCTTGAAATTGTTGGTCGGAGAAAGAATGTCAGCTTGGAAACGAGCCATGCGAGTGAAATATTTTTTCCTCGTTGGGCTTATCAGCACTTGATCATTGAGAAAGATCTGCAGTTGAAGGGAGTTGTGAATTCGGAAGAAGATGAAATTGCTAAGAAAATAATACAAGTGGGATTGTGGTGCATACAAAAAGATCCATCACAAAGACCAACGATGAGCAAAGTAATTGAAATGCTGGAAGGCGATTTGCAGGCCTTAGATATCCCTCCAAAACCTTTCTTTGATTCGCCTTCAACATCACCAGAGTCTTCTTTAAATCTTCATGATGTTTCTGAATTCTCATAAACTCTACTGAATTCCTAGTATGTTAGAACCCCCCAATTTGAAAGTGATTCTTAAGCTGTAAGTGTGACATGGAACCTATGATCAGTTCCCATTAGTAATGTTGATAAAATTTGTGTGTTTCGTGCGGAGTTAGGCCATCAAGATTAGGAGGGGCAAAATTATTTAGTACAAACTCTTTGTTAATACATGTTGACCCTTAAAAATTTTCAATAAGGATAGAAATCTTATTTACATGTGTCTTTTAGGGATCTAAATGTCATTTTAGGTGAACTAAAGGAAATAAAAATTTTGAAATAATGTAGAGTATTTTTGAAAAGTTTTAGAATATAACTATGTTTAAGTGTGTTGAGTGGATTTTTAAACTAATTATTACTTTTTTGCTTTAACAAACTTGGAACTCATTAAAAGTACTGTTTGTTTTCCTAATAACATGAAAGACTCTTTATTTTGACGAGTCAAATACTAATAATGATACCCTCCTCAACAAATCTTCTTAATTTTGTTAACTCAAATGAAGTATCATGCATTCATTGGCTACACTTTTATAAAATAATTAATTATTAATTGACCAATAAATCCATGACACTTTACTTGAGTTAAGAAAGTTGAGGAGATTGTTTGAGAAGTATATCATTACTCATTAATTTGTCTTCACCTTTGCCCCTATTTTTCTTAATTTCCGATCGTCAAAATTAACTAATTCTCAAATTTTTACATAACATTAAATAGGGGCATTCTGAAAAAATGCCCCCACCAAGTTTGTATGTAGCTCTGATTTTCATTCCAGGCAAATATATAGTGCTATCCCTTTTGGATCATTCATATTGGAATTTCAGTTGTTTAATCAAACATGTCCTTCAAATGTGAATATACAAACTGCAGTCCTGCTTCTCCATTGAGGAGCTTTTTTGTGGTGGGGCTGGGGAAGTTAAACTTGAGAGAGTAATATATATATATATATATATATATATATATATATATATATATTCACTTTTGAGGCATTAGTTGATACGTACATAATGGGCTGCTTTCTCTTCCAATTCCAGTCCTAGAACCAGGAAGATGGAAACCATTCACCAACTCAAGCCAACCAATACATATACTAGTATTTCCTCAACTTTTGAACTCAATATCTTCCTTCCTCCAGCTAGTTCATGATCCCAGATGATCCTTTTCAGTAAAATGTACAATTTAATCTTGCTTTTCATCATTTTACTGGGAAAATCTTGTGCTGCTGTTGATTTCAGGTATGAAGCATGTGCTTCAAGAATGTGTGGCAATGTTAACATAAGCTACCCTTTCTACATTGGTGGTCAGCAAGAATCCTACTGTGGTTTACCTAACTTGGAAATCAATTGCAGCGACTCTGCAACTCCGATACTCCATATACCTGAGAATGACTATGTTCTTGACGCAATTTTCTATCACAACCATACTTTTCGGGTGCGTAGCGCGGCAGTTAAAAGTGACACCAATTGTCTGCCTCAGATTGGAAATGTAACACAACCTCAACTTTTCAATGTTTCTGAGGCGTCAAAAAGTCTTCATCTTTTGTCAAATTGCTCAGAAAGGCTGCCTCAGGTGTTGCACAAGTACATGAAGTCCCCTTGTGATGGGAAGGATGGGAATGCGTGGGGTTTGGCAATGTTTGGAGATGATCAAAACTTGAATGTTGCTTTGGAAGAATGTAAAACAAATGTGTTGGCTCCGGTGGAAGGCGGTGGAGATGTTGGAGTGGTAGACTATGAAGGGCTTTTGGGGAGGGGATTTGTGTTAAAATGGAAGGCAGGTGAGTGCAGCATTTGTAAGAGAAGCGGTGGAAGATGTGGCTACAACACCACCACTTTTGAATTCGAATGCTTTTGCCCTGACAAACCTCATAAAGGGAGTTGTAAGCCTCGTAAGTTTTTCTACCCCTCTCTGTTTTCATTTGTTTTCTTCGCATTTATTACCATAATTAGGCTGAAAATATTCATACAACACCATCATGATCCATATATTTGATCCCACGTAGTGAGACAAAGGCTATGTGTTGTTGTTGTTGTTGTTATTGTGTTAGTGGTTGAAGGTACTGCTTGATTAATTTGTTCTTATTTAGAAGAGTCATGGACATTTTGCATCTCGGCTTCAACTTGACATTATTTTGAAGAGTCAAAAGAATGAAGTGTTTGCATGGGTTTAAGTCTTAACACTTTGTGGAAAGAAAGAGAGGCAGGAATTTCCACAAGTAGTCCGTAAGCATTTCCAAGTCAAAATAATGAACTTGTCTTTGTCTCCTCCTTGTACAGTTTGAATCTTTTTTCCTTGTGGAATTCGACACTCTTTCTTTATGTTGGTCTTTTGAGCTGGCTTAAAATTTATTAGTCGCTCTATTTCATTAGAATAATTTACTTTGGAGTTGTATCTTGTGACTCATAAATAGTTGCACTTCTATACTGTTCTAGTGGAATGGAAGGAGTATCTCTCTAGTGCCCGAAGCCCTGTAACTCAAATTCTTTTAGCTTTAAATGCAGGGAACAAGACGCGGGAAGTGATTCTAGGAACAGGTAAACTTCTGTCGTTATATATAATTGAGGCCAAAATGAAACACTTCAAAACTTTTTGGTTGGTTGATGTTATGATTCAGTAATCATGGTCAGATTAATTTATTATGCTTTTTCAACATTATTTGGTGTTTTTATCAGGACTCGCTATGAGTGGAATAATATTATTGATCTGTTACTTCATGTGGCATTATAAATTCAAGAAATCGTCTGTTGGCCAAAATGTTGAAACCTTCATCAGGCAATGTGGAGGATCACTGGCACCCAAATGTTACTCCTATTCTGACATCAAGAAAATGACAAACTCATTCAGTCATGAACTCGGTAAAGGAGGCTACGGAACTGTCTACAAAGGTAAACTTTTAGATGGTCATCTTGTCGCTGTTAAGATCCTAAATGCAGTAAATGAAAATGACGAAGACTTCATGAATGAAGTCCGAAGCATAAGCAGAACTTCACATGTCAATGTTGTCAAGCTTTTCGGATTCTGCATTCAAGGTAAAAGGAGAGCCTTGGTATATGAATTCATGCCAAATGGATCTCTAGAGAAATACATTCACAGCAAGAAAAACTCTGAGATTTATCGTCATTTAGGAATGGACAAACTTTACGAAATTTCACTTGGGGTTGCTCGGGGACTCGAGTACTTACACAGGGGATGCAATACTCGTATTTTGCATTTCAACATAAAACCTCACAACATTCTTTTGGACAAAGATTTTTGTCCCAAGATTTCTGACTTTGGGATGGCAAAGCAATGCACCAATAAAGAGAGCGCCATGTCAATTTCAGAAGCCAGAGGAAAAATTGGTTACATAGCCCCTGAATTAATCAACAGATGCTTTGGCGTAGTTTCCTACAAATCTGATGTATACAGCTATGGAATGATGATTCTTGAAATTGTTGGTAGAAGAAAGAATATCAGCTTGGAAACGAGCCATGCGAGTGAGATATTTTTTCCTCGTTGGGCTTATCAGCATTTGATCATTGACAAAGATTTGCAAATGAAGGGAGTTAATGTGAATTTGGAGGAAGATGAAATTGCCAAGAAAATAATACAGGTGGGTTTGTGGTGCATACAGAAAGATCCTTCACAGAGACCAACAATGAGCAAAGTAATTGAAATGCTTGAAAGCGATTTGCAGGCCTTAGAAATCCCTCCAAAACCTTTCTTTGATTCGCCTTCATCATCACCTGAGTCTTCATCTTTTCATCGTGAAGTTTCTGAATTATCTTCGACTCTGCTGAATTCATAGTATATCTGTAAGATCCACCCATGATCCTAAGCTGTCTCATGGAAAAATGAAATGTCTCTATCCTACAGTTTCAGCGATCCTGATTTCCTAGATTATCTTTGGAACTAAATCTGGCAAGAAAGAAGTACTCATAATATATATAAAAAATATTGAATGTAATAGTCATAACTGATTCCAACTATATATACTCAATACTGCTACCCTTTTATGTCTCAGTCAAGGGTTTAATTTGTACGTTTCAGAAGCCGAGAGTTTATTTTGTATTTACGACAACCCCTTTGTATTTCGCCCTAAAAACTAGTAATTTTATCCGAGCTCAAGGCTTCACTCAGCCTTCATGGGAAACATTGAATAAGACAATGATTTTATCTCAGAAGAGTATATGACTGAACCATCCAATGTGGTGGAGCAAATGCACCCAATAATCGTATTGATGAGAAATCATTCTTTACCGTGGGTTGAGGCTTTACCTGGAATAAACACATCCAATTTTTCTCATGTTTCACCTGTTCAGTTCAATTATACAGGGAATGTGGCAGCTTGTTTCTCACCAGAGAATCATCGATCCAATCCACCTTCATTTCATTGTTGTGGGTTAAGATTTCTATAACTTCAATCAGAAAACAGATACTGCAAAATTTAATCTAGTTGATCCTCCAGTCCAGAACAGAACACCATTATAGATGGACATATTTGAGCTATTTAACTTATTCTCATATAAAAAGCTGGAAAGTTAGGATTGAATGGAGGTGAAGGGACTGCGATACCAAGTACGGTAGGGATCGGATCAATGGGAACCTGAGATGGAATGCTTGAACAATTGTTCTCGTATTGTTTGCGCGAATTCAAACATCAGCAATGGAGGTAGTACCTGTTTGGCGATATAATTGATGCGCATTTCAAGTGTTTGTAGAAATTCCTCAGTGAAGATGGGACTGTGTTGCTGGTTTTTTTTTTTTTTTTTC
This sequence comes from Leptodermis oblonga, assembly GCA_016801395.1. Taxonomy (NCBI): domain Eukaryota; kingdom Viridiplantae; phylum Streptophyta; class Magnoliopsida; order Gentianales; family Rubiaceae; genus Leptodermis; species Leptodermis oblonga. The sequence goes on along the minus strand of CM028751.1, from coordinate 8,071,714 downwards.
GTCTGAATTCGATGACTCAGCATTTTGCATTTTGACATTAAACCTCACAACATTCTTTTGGATGAGGATTTTTGTCCTAAGATTTCTGACTTTGGGTTGGCAAAGCAATGCACCAATATAAAGAGAGCGCTGTATCAATTTTAGAAGCCAGAGGAACAATTGGTTACATCGCTCCTGAACTAATCGCAGGTGTTTACAGGTATGGAATAATAATTCTCGAAATTGTTGTTAGAATAAGGAATGTCAGCTTCTTGAGTGTATACCTCAATGATCGTATACCGATAACTTCGACAGTCCCACGCTCTCCAATTGACCGAACCGGTAATGACCAGGATGGCGCGACAGTATATGGTCCATGAGTGTAAGAAGGGGCATCAGATGAAGATGATGATCCATATCCATATGTGCAACCTCCCCATACGGACCGAAAACTTGAGACTTTTATGATTATGCACTAAGAAAATAAGACCAAGTAGACTATAAGAGGATCACCCGCCGGTGCCAAATGTTAGGCCTACTTCTTGTCTTTTCAATTTTTACTTTCTATTTTTCCTCTTTTCTTTTTCTGCTTTTATAAAACGGGCATTCAATCCCACTTTTAATTTAAGAAAAAATAAGAAAAGAAAGAATGTCACCATGGAAACAAGCCATGCGGGTGAGATATCTTTTCCTTGTTGGGCTTATCAGCACTTGATCATCGACAAAGATCTGAGATTGAAAGGAGCTGTGACTTTGAAAGATGATGACATTGCTAAGAAAATCATACCAGTGGAATTTCATTTGTTTAATCAATGTAACATTTTGATTCGAACACAAATTTGATCAAACATGTCTTTAAAATGTGTGCTTCTCCATTGAGGATCGGAGCTTTTTGGTGGTGGGGCTGGGGCAGTTAATATATATATACTTTTGAGGCATGGAAACACCATAATGGGCTGCTACTTTTGAGACATTGATTTCCAATTCCACTCGTAGAACCAGGAAAATGGAAACCAACAAACTCAAGCCAACCAATACATATACTAGTATTTCCTCTACTTTTGAACTCAATATCTTCCTTCCTCCAGCTAATTCATGATCCCAGATGATCCTTTCCAGTAAAATGTACAATTTAATCTTGCTTTTCATCTTTGTACTGGGAAAATCTTGTGCTGCTGTTGATTTCAGGTATGAAGCCTGTGCTCCAAGAATGTGTGGCAATGTTACCATAAGCTATCCTTTCTACATTCGAGGTCAGCAAGAATCCTACTGTGGTTTCCCTAACTTTGAAATCAATTGCAGCGATTCTGCAAGGCCGATAGTCCATATACCTGAGAATGATTATGTGATTGACAGAATTTCCTATGACAACCATACTTTTCGGGTGCATAGTGCGGCTGTTACAGTTACCACCAATTGTCTGCCTCAGATTGGAAATATAACAGAAGGTGATCTAGTTTTCAATGTTTCCGGGGCGTCAGAAAGTCTTCATCTGTTGTCAAATTGCTCACAAAAACTCCCTGAGGTGTTGAACAAATACAGGAAGGTTCTTTGTGATGAGAAGGACAACAACGCATGGGGTTTGGCTATGTTTGAGAATGATCAAAACTTGAATGTTGCTTTAGAAGAATGTAAAACAAATGTGTTGGCTCCGGTGGAAGGTGGCGGTGGAGATGACGGAGTGGTAGACTATGAAGGGCTTTTGCGGAGGGGATTTGTGTTAAACTGGACGGCTGCTGACTGCAGCACTTGTCAGAGAAGCGGTGGAAGATGTGGCTACAACACCACCAGTTTTCAATTCGTATGCTTTTGCCCTGACAGACCTCATAAAGGGAGTTGTAAGCCTTGTAAGTTCTTGGACCCCTCTCTGTTTTCATTGGTTTTCCTCAAAAGATCTCATTACCATAGTTTGGCAGAAACTATTCATGCAACACCATCATGATCATTTGATCCCATGTAGTCAGACAAAGGCTCCGTTGTTATTGATGTTGAAGGCAATGGAGTCCATTTCAAACAGAACTAGTGCTTGATTCATTTGGTGATTTGCTACGATTCAGTCTTACTTTTACGAAATTTGATTGTTCTTATTTAGAAGAGTCATGGACATTTTGCACAAGTAGTCGTTACATGCGTGAGTTAGTTAGATAGTCTCCAATAATACCTTTCTCAACCTTTTGGCCGACATCAAATGAGGAACTTAAACTAGAGCACACAGATCGATGTTTGTACCAAACATAAATTTGTACAGTTTGAATCTTTTTTCCTTGCGAAATTTGATACTCTTTCTTTATGTTGGTCTTTTGAAAATCTATTACTCCCTCTGTTCCATTAGAAGAGTTTACTTTGGAGTTGTATCTTGTGACTCATAAACTATGTTAATCGGACTTGGGTACAGGTGTCGGGTATGGGTGCAGGTCTAAGCGTCGGGTGAGCATTTCCCTAAATTTTAAGGTACGGGGACACCAACACGGGTACGGGTACGGGGTTATAGGTTATAATTTAGTATTTTAGTATTTTGTAAGACATTTTACTAGTATTCACTAAAATTTTAGTATTTTAGAGATAAGGAAACAGGACTCAAATAGGACTCTACCATCTTCTATGATTCTATCTCTATTTAAAGAGCCCTGTTTGAGTTAATATAGTACGACACAAACAGGACTCTGCCATCTTACATCTCTATCTAAAGAGAGCAGTATCACACGAGCTACAAACCAGGAACTGAACCTAAAATTTCAAAAAAAAAAACTCAGCAGTTCTCCTCCTCCCTCCTCTTGGTATCAGTCAACGGATCCTAATTTCTAGGACCGTATCTGGTGCGTATTTAGCACCCGTATCGTGTCGACTCGTGTCGACACGGGTACTCCTCCAATTTTGAAGAGTCCGAGTAACATAGCTCATAAATGGCTGTACCACTGGACTCTTCTTGTGGAATGGAAGGAATATCTCTCTAGTGCCCGAAGCCCTGTACTGACTCAAAATTTTATTAGCTTTAAATGCAGGGAACAAGAGTTACAAGACGCGGGAGGTGATTCTAGGAACAGGTAAAATAAACTTCTGTCATTATATATACTTGAGGCCAAAATGCAACACTTCAAAACTTTTTGGTTGGTTAATGTTATGATTCAGTAATCATGGTCAGATTAATTTATTATGCTTTTTAAACATTATTTGGTGTTTTTATCAGGAGGAGTCGCTATGAGTGGAATAATATTATTGATATGTTACTTCATGTGGCATTATAAATTCAAGAAATCGTCTGATGGCCGAAATGTTGAAACCTTCATGAGGCAATGTGGAGGATCACTGGCACCCAAATGTTACTCCTATTCTGACATCAAGAAAATCACAAACTCATTCAAAGATGAACTCGGCAAAGGCGGCTATGGAACTGTCTACAAAGGAAAACTTTTGGATGGTCATCTTGTTGCTGTTAAGATCCTAAATGCAGTAAATGAAAATGACGAAGATTTCATCAATGAAGTCCGAAGCATAAGCAGAACTTCACATGTCAATGTTGTCAAGCTTTTTGGATTCTGCATTCAAGGTAAAAGGAGAGCCTTGGTATACGAATTCATGCCAAATGGATCTTTAGAGAAATACATCCACAGCCAGAAAAACGACAAGATTTTTCATCGTTTAGGAATGGACAAACTTTATGAAATTTCACTTGGTGTTGCTCGGGGACTCGAGTACTTACACAGAGGATGCAATACTCATATTTTGCATTTTGATATAAAACCTCACAACATTCTTTTGGACAAAGATTTTTGTCCTAAGATTTCTGACTTCGGGATGGCAAAGCAATGGACCAAGAAAGAGAGCGCGGTATCCATTTTTGAAGCCAGAGGAACAATTGGTTACATAGCCCCTGAACTGATCAACAGATGTTTTGGAGTGGTTTCCTACAAATCTGATGTTTACAGCTACGGAATGATGATCCTTGAAATTGTTGGTCGGAGAAAGAATGTCAGCGTTGAAACAAGCCATGCGAGTGAGATATTCTTTCCTCATTGGGCTTATCAGCATTTGATTATTGACAATGATTTGAGATTGAAAGGAGTTGTGACTTCAGAAGAAGATGAAATTGCTAAGAAAATAATACAGGCGGGATTGTGGTCTATACAGAATGATCCTTCACGGAGACCAACAATGAGCAAAGTAATCGATATGCTTGAGGGTGATTTGCAGGCATTGGAAATTCCTCCAAAACCTTACTTTGATTCTACTTCAACATCACCTCAATCTTCTTTTCTTCAAGATGTTTCTGAATTCTCTTCAATTACACTGAATTCCTAGTATGTTAGATCCACCCGTGATCGTTAATGTTGATTATAAATTTTTATTTTTGTACTTCATTCAAGAATTGTTTTTGATCTAATATGTAGGAATCAATAGAAAAGGCAAATCCCTAGTTTTCTGATTTCTGTGACTTGAGAATGTATGTCCTTGTGCTTTTTATTTTTTTCATATCTTCAAAAATAAAACAACTTTATATGGTGTACAACTTTTCCTTTGATTCCAAGATTTTCCTTCATTTAAGAATATATAAAAAAAAAAAGGTGATTACTTGCTAAGACGAAAAAAACACAATAGTAATTCTGGAAAAAATTACTATCCATGTCAATCTTGCTTGTCAACAAAAGGAAACCTAAACGTGTGGATATAACCTTAAATAGTCTTAAGACTTAGTGGAAAGTAAGAGAGGCCGGAAACAAACAAACTACTGAAGAGAAAGAGAACCAGCTGCAACATGAAACAATGGAAGGCCGAGATTTAGAGCAAGAGTTTGATTCAGAACAAGAATTGAATATCATAGCATGCAAATGAGGAAAATTGCATGCCTGTGATTTCAAAAAATCAAGAAGATCAAAGGATAACTCTTTATCTGGAAAAACATTTTTATCTCCGACATCTCCACCGCCTTCCACTTGAGCCAAAACATTTTTTTTACATTCTTCCAAAGCAACATTCAAGTTTTGATCATTCCCAAACATAGCCAAACCCCATGCATTCCTGTCCTTCTCATCACAAGGGTACTTCCAGTATTTCTGCAACACCTCAGGCAGCCTTTCTGAGCAATTTGACAAAAGATGATGACTTTTTTACGCCCCAGAAACAACGAAAAGTTCATGATCGGAAGCATTTCCAATTTGAGGCAGACAATTGGTGGTATTCGTAACTGTCGCACTATGGACCCGAAAAGTTCGATTCTCATAGACAATTCTTTCAATCACATAATCATGTTCAGGTATATGGATTATCGGACTCTCGGACTCGCTACAATTGCTTCCAAAGTTAGGGAACCCACAGTAGGGATCTTGCTGACCTCAACTGTATAAGGGATAACTTATGTAAGCATTGCCAAACATTTTTGGGGCACATGCTTCATACCTGAAATCAACAGCAGCAGCAGCAGATTTTCCCAGTAGAAAGAAGAAAAGCAAGATTAACCCAAAATCCAAAATTTCAGGCAAATTGTGCATTTTAGTGGAAAGGTTCATCTGGGATCATGAACTGGAGGATGACACTGAGTTTCAAAAGTAGAGGAAATACTAGTACATGTATTGGTTGGCTTGACTTGGTAAATGGTTTCCATTTTCCTGGAAGAAAGCAAGAAGTCTTTCCACTGCAAGTCAGCCCCATTATTGATAATAAGGCTCAGTTTTTTTTTGTGATTAAATTGGGAAATTTTTGTTTGAAGGAAGGAATATTTTCTTTGAGAGAATTTGTGTAGGAAAGAAAAGAAAAAAGTAATTACTATGTTATTTTTTAAATTTATGTGAGTGGAGATTGAGAGGGAATTTTAAATTTTAACTTTTGAATTGGGTAGAAAATAAAGTTATTTATTTGTGTAAAAGTTTGGAGAAAAAAAAAAGTGACGATTTGCTTTGTTCTTTCCATTTCATTCCAAGAAAATCATCACTTTTTTTTTTCCTAAAATTTTAAATTTGATGGATCAAATGATCCTACGTACAACGTGGCCATAATAGACCATTGGTTTCTTTCAACTTTCAAAGTTAAAAGAAAAATATGAACTTCATCTTTAGCTCAATAGCAACTGCCAGTAAAATATTAAAATACTTATAAATATAAATTTCTAGTATTCAAAGAAAATGTTACGACTGACAAAAGATAAAACTGAACAAAATGTCCCAAAAAACTTCATCCTCGTAGCAACAACACATTTTGGGTAATAGATCTAACTTCTTCTTTTTATCAAAATTGAGGTAATCTCAAATTCACCGGGCACAACTATACTTCACACCAGAGTCGGATATCCTGCTAGCTATAAAATTAGTCCCTCAACTGGTGTGAGTATATCCTCCACTATATTTTTTTTCACCTTCATCTTCATTATCAACTTCTTCCCTCAACTAATGCTTCAAAAGTATATTTCCCTCAATCCCACTAGAAGAGTCAAGTTTCAAAATAATTTTTTTGTTCTATCAAGTTTTGATTTCTTTACTCATACACTTACTAATAAAATCATGTGTGGTTCATAATTAATTAACCTTTGAAAAGTAAGGACAATAGTGGGAGAAATGGTAGCAAATTACTTATTTTAGATGTTGTACCTTTCCACCCATAAAAAATTGTATATTCTTCAAACCGTACTATTCTAATGGAACAGATGAAATATATATTACTCTCAAATTAACTTCCCAGTCAGCCCTACCACCAAAAATCTTATATTTCTCCTCAATGGAGAAGCAGGACTGCAAGAGCCTCCTCCTCTTCCATCTATATTTACATTTTAAGGACAAAATTTGTGTTGAAATCAAAATGTTAAACTGGTTAAATAACTGAAATTCCAGTATGAATAAGCTAAGAGGGATAGCACAAAAACTGTATCAACATGAATAACGAGAGTGATCATAGGTCCCATGAGACAGCTTAGGCTCATGGGTGGTTCTTATGTACATATATATATACCATGGATTCAGCACAGAGTTGATGAGAATTCAAAAATATTATGACCAAAAGATGAAGACTGTGGTGATGATGAAGGAGAATCAAAGAAAGGTTTTGGAGGAATTTCTAATGCCTGCAAATTACCCTCAAGCATATCGATTACTTTGCTCATCGTTGGTCTCTGTGAAGGATCTTTCTGTATGCACCACAATCCCACCTGTATTATTTTCTTGACAGTTTCATCTTCCTCCAAAGTCACATAGTTAACTCCCTTCAGTTGCAGATCTTTGTCAATGATCAAATGCTGGTAAGCCCAACGTGGAAAAAATATCTCACTCGCATGGCTCGTTTCCAAGCTGACATTCTTTCTTCGACCAACAATTTCCAGAATCATCATTCCGTAGCTGTAAACATCAGATTTGTAGGAAACCACTCCAAAGCATCTGCTGATTAGTTCAGGGGCTATGTAACCAATTGTTCCTCTGGCTTCTAAAATTGATATCTCGGTCTCTCTATTGGTGCATTGCTTTGCCATCCCGAAATCAGAAATCTTCGGACAAAAATCTTCATCTAAAAGGATGTTGTGAGGCTTTATGTCGAAATGCAAAATGCGAGTGTTGCATCCCCTATGTAAGTACTCCAGTCCCCGAGCAACCCCAAGTGAAATCTTGTAAAGTTTGTCCATTCCCAGATGAGGATAAGAGTTTTTCTGGCTGTGGATGTATTTCTCTAACGATCCATTAGGCATGAATTCATATACCAAAAGCTCTTATTTTACCTTGAAGGCAGAACCCCAAAAGCTTGACAACATTGACATGTGAAGTTCTACCAATGCTTAAGAGTTAAGACTTCATTGACAAAATCTTCTTCATTTTCATTTGTTGCATTTAGGATTTTAACTGCAACAAAACGGCCATGTGAAAGTTTTCCTTTGTAGACAGTTCCATAGCCTCCTTTGCCGAGCTCATCTTTGAATGAGTTTGCCATTTTCTTGATGTCAGAATAGGAGTAACATTTTAGTGCCAGTGATCCACATTCCCTGATGAAGGTTTCAAGATTTTGGTCTTTTCTTTTCTTCATTCCCAAGATTAAGGTAGATCCGTCAGACCATTTCTTGAATTTATATAAATATAAAAGGAAACATGTCAATAATCCTAGTCTGCCGCCAACTACTGCTGAAACAAGAGAAACATTAGTTAAGTTGATTAGTACAGTACATCTACTATAGAGTTAAACAATGCATCACAGAACAAAATTTCTAAATCCTACACTTAGTCTAATAGCCTAAGGGTCCGTTTGCTTAAACGGAATTAGAATTGAATTGGAATTCTATAGAATTGAATTATGGAATTGGAATTGTAAATCCACTTGAATTCCATTGTTTGGTAAAAGAATAGAATTGTGTAGAAATGAAATTGCAATTCTAATTCTTTTGTTTGAATATATAAAATCTTAAATAAAATTAGAATTCTTTTATAATTGTAAAATAGTCATATTTAATTTTTTTTTTGTTATTAATTATAAGTGTTCAAATTGACCGACCAGACCCGATTCGACTGAACATAACAGTTCGGATCAAATTCAGTGTGCGGTTCGGTTGAGTTTAAAATGTCCTATAATAACAAAAATAAAAACTTCAGTCCACCCCCAACAAAAAAAAAATAAAAATAAAAATAAAACTCTGGGAATGTACAAAATAAAAATTTAAAAAAACTCCCAGCCCCAAAACAAAAAATCCTCACCAGAAAAAAAAAAAAAAAAAAAACCAGTATATCCCCAGCCCCATTTTTAATTTTTTTTAATTTTTAATATTCTACTTCTAAAAATTATAGATTAAATAGTTTTAATTATTTTATTTAAGAAAATATAAATGTCATAATATTTTGTATATATTAAAATATAATTTAAGGTAGGGGTAAGCAACATAGTTTGCAGTATCGCGATACGTATCCTAGAATCGTACGATACTACAATCCCAAAATACTAAATCGATCATACTTTCGATACTATAAAAATTTGCTAAAATGATTTAAATAAGAGTAGTTTTTATAATTTATTAATAATTTTATACCTGCATATTTCGTGTAGGATCTTACGATACTACGATCCGATACTATCGATACCGATCCACATAGGATCACGATTTTGCAGACTATGGTGAGCAAAGCTCAGACTAGACCCGGTCGGGTTTGGGTTTTTTTTTTTTTTTTTTTTTGTCCCAAATGAAAATGTTTCAAAATTATATTATTTTTGCTTAAGATGATATTTGAGCACGTGACCTAAGTTTAATAATTAACTTTAAGGTAAGCTAATTAGCCACTCTTACTTTTTGTTTTGTTATATTATCTTTTTATCTTTATTATATTACTCCCTCCGTCCCATTTAAATAGTCCACTTTCAAAAAAAAATGTTGTCCCATTTAAAGAGTCCACTTTGAATTTATTTATATTACATACCCTTACTAATATAACAATGTGTGGTTCATAATTAACCCTTACTTCTAAAGTAAGTATATAAGTGAAAAATATGTGGTAAATTACTTATTTTAGGTATTGTACCTCACAACCCATAATAAGTTGTACATATTTTAAAGTGGACTCTTTGAGGGCTCAGGATCCCCTATTACACTTTTCTGTTACACTATGTGTTACACATCTTAATAACTCAACGTTAATATTCTTTTTTAAATTAATTTTTTTGCCAATGCTATTCATTGGCATTCTACGTAATTTTAATATAATTATTTTATTTTTTTACATTAATCTTGTATTTTATATAATTTTATAGTATTTTTTGATTTTTTAATCTCAATAAATTAAAATAAATATACCCTAAATCAAAATGGGTGAACCCTTGGTCTAAAAATTTATTATAATGCTAATTAATAGCATTGGTAAAAAAATTAATTTAAAAAAGAATATTAACGTTGAGTTATTAAGATGTGTAACACATAGTGTAATAAGAAAGTGTAACAGGGGATCCTGAGCCCTCTTTGAGTGGGACAGAGGGAGTATATGTTTATTTATATATCAATTATTTATACTACATATATTATAATAATTGTTTTATAAAACAATACACATTATAATACTATATAAACTAATGGTATAATTTACATTTTATATTATTTTTCTCTTTACTGTTTGTACATTTCTATTACTATTTTTAAAAAATTACTATAATAAAAAAAATAATAGAGTATAATTTTACTTATTTAAGATATCAATTTTCAATTGATAAGCATAGTATTTAAATTTAAAATAATATATAAATTTACAGAATAAAATGTTATTTATTTTTTTTATATAAAAAATTAAATTTTTTTTAGATTGTGAAATACATGTGTGATGTAATTTAAATCATTAATATAATTGAAAAAAATATTAAATGATTTATAGTTTAATTTGTTGTATAATATAATAATAAGAAGGAAAAATAACAGAACAAAGAGTTGCTGGAGTGGTTAATTAATTTTTCTTAATTGGTTTGTCAACCTTAGGTTGTGTGTTCAAACCTTAACTTATGCCAATGAGCATTATAATTTTTACAAATTTTTTTTTTTTTAAAAAAAGAGGAGAGTCAACCGAACCGGGAAAAAACCCAACCCGCGGGTCGGGTTTTTTTGGGTTCGGTTCCGGGTCGACCCACGGGCTTTTTTTTACCAGCATTAATTTAAGATAATAACATGCATTGTAAAAAAAAATATAAATTACTTTCATGAGATAACAGTCAAAATACGTTTTAAACATTTTTTTTTAAAAAATACTTGCCCAAACGCAAGGATGAAAAAAAAAATAAAAGGAAAACATTAATTAAAAAAACTGAAAAAAATATAAAAACTAAACACACACCATAATTAATATATATATATTATATATATATATATATATATGTATACATATATATAGACACACACTCCACAACACCACACACGGGCACACACATCACACACATTACACACTTACACACACATATGCCTCAAAAAAGGAAAGAAAATAAAACACACACACACCAAAGTATAGAATCAGAATTAGAACTAAAATTCTTAGTTCCAACCAAAGAATTGAAATTGTGGAATTGGAGGTGAATTACAATTCTTAAAATTATTTTACAAACAAACAATGGAATTGGAATTAGAGCCCCAATTCCAATTCCATATCCCAATTCCATGGGAAACAAACAAAGCCTAATAGTTTTCACAAAAGATCCAAACAAAACAATAAAATGAGTAATGATACACAACTCAACTAATCATCTCAATTTTCTCATAGCAAGTGAGGTGTCATGCATTCATTGGTTATACTTTTATAAAATAATTATTAGTATTACATTATTGACCAATGAATGTATAACATCTCACTTACTATGAGAAAGTTGAGAATATTAGTTGAGTTGTGTATCATTACTCTAATAAAATATTGAAATGTATATGGGAAGCTAATTGACATAAGTAAGGTAGACAGAAAATCTCAAAGGAACTGATATAAAATATTACTAGCATGTACGACAGTAGTTTAGATCTTTTGTCCAATTTGTCCCGTCTTATTCTGTTCAACAATAACAAAGGAAACTTACGCCCTCGCATCAGAAATTCACTTTATTGTTGATGAACAAAAGAATAATATAGAACAAATTGGACAGAGAATTTGAAGTGGTACGACATAAGTAAAAGTTTACCTATGAGTATAATAGCATGGAATCTCTTCTTTCCTACATTGAAGGGAAACAAAAACAAATGGTCAACTGACGCACAAGAGCATTTCTTGCTGGAGCAAACCGAACTATAAACGAAAAGAAACAGTGTAAAACAGGACAAATTGGTGGGGTACTAACCTGAGCCAAGGCTATTTCCAGCATTGACACAACGAGTTTTCTTGGAGAGTTGATCAATTTGACAAACGCCACCTCTACGACGACAGTCGTAGCAATCATCAGATAAACGCCACTGAAGATTCAACTCGGGACCCAATAAACGAAACACTTCTGGGACATAAACATCACCACCATCTGATGTGTTGTCTGGAGAAAAATATTTATTATAGGGAAGATAAACAGCTGAACATAAAGGATCAATGCTTCCAGCAGGAGGGCCGGAGTAGGGATTTTTTTTATAAAAGATGCTTTCAGTACAGCCGCCGTAGTATCCGAATCCAGGGAAGGACTTATGTATTCTCTGATTCGTGTCGGAATTATTGTGGCATCTGAGCAAAGTGATGAAGTTCAACAAAGTAAAAGAAATAGAAGGAGACTTTGGAATACTGATTTCGTAAAAGAAAGATAAACAACTTTGGGTGGCCAACAGAAATCGAAGAAGTCCGGAATAAAGCGTCATGGTGGAATTAGAATCATCTATGGATTCCGCTCGAAACACTGCTGTGGTGGATACCCAAGTGCGAACCTCGGGGAAGGTTTATAACCACAATCCAGCACGCACAACCCACAATTAAAACGCCACAAATCGGCGAAAGGGAACGTCAAACTCATGTTTCCACATGCAAAATTCGCCGGACAAGTGGCATTTGCCTCAATGCTCTGTTCTTTTTGAGTCGAGAAAGGCAGAGCTCGGGAGAGCAAAACCACAGCCAAAAACAATGCAGGGCCCATGCTAAAATTCCCAACACAGATTACCATAGTCTTGCTACATCAAGTATCGTTTACTACTATTTTATTCATGATTGACCCCTGTTGACTTGGAATTTGGAATGCTAGTTGCATCTACGGCTGGAAATTAAAAGTCTTCAAAGTTACTACTAAGACTTTTCAAATCAACAGCATCACATTTAATTTCATCTATCCCACTTCTTTTTCCTTTTTCAGTTTTTGTCTTCAAGCATGATCAAAGAACAAAGAACTAGCCAGTGTCTCAGCGTGCTTCGAGTGTTATTCAAAAATTGAAGGTTCAATTCATATTTCTGCCAATATTTGCTTATTTAGAGTGCAGTAAATCGACCCTAGTCTAGTATATATGTCCTAGTTTAACCCACAATAGGAATCTTGCTGGCCTAGAATGCAGAAAGGGTAGCTTATGCTAACATTGCCACATATTCTAGGAGCACATGCTTCATACCTGTAATGAACAGCAGCACAAGATTTTCCCAGTACAAAGATGAAAAGCAGGATTAACCCACATTCTAAAATTTCTGTCAAATTGTACATTTTGTCGGAAATATTCATCTGGGATATTCATGAAGCTAGAGAGGAAGATATTGAGCTAAAAAAAGTAGAGGATTTACCGGTATATGTATTGGTTGGCTTGACTTGGTAATTGCTTTCCATTTTCCTTAGATCTGGACAAAAGAGCTGGCTCCAAAGTGGAACTGGAAGAAAGTATGTCATTACCCAAATTGTTACCCTCGGTCTCGTTAGTTAGTCTGGTGGTAAAACTATAAACTATAACTCAAAACATAAGGTTATATGTGGTACCCATCTTGAAAGTTCAAGGCTTTTGGGTTATTTTTTGGTGGGCCCAAAGTCTAAAAGTTGTTTGGTATACATTTCAAGGAAATCTCATTTCAAATGCGGGCCTTTGAGATTTGTTTGGCTTGTAGTTGGCCCAAAAGTCCATTCCTCTCCTCTCACCTCTACCGTTTCCCTCAACCCACTCCTCCCAAATATAGTAATCAATTTAGGTGTAACAATAAAAATTTAATATAGAAGGAAAAAAAATCTTAAATTCGTATAATCACCAATGATGTTTTTAAATTTAAAATACATATGATTTTTTTTTAAAAAAAATTCACTCGTGAATGATAATTATATGGTATTATTCACGAGTATCGATATTAATCAATTTAAGTTTAGAAATAAATAATTAACCCAGAAAGGAAAAATCTAAAATTCGTATAATCACAAATGATGTTAGTAATTTAAATATATATTTGATGAGTTTAAAAAAAATTAAAAATATTCAAATTTCAAGTGAACAAAAAATATGTTGTAATATTCACGAGTATCAATAATAATTTCATAGCATATCAAGTTCAAAAGGTAGAAATAAAAATATATGGCATACCAATCAATATCTCAAAATATTTTTTAAAACACATTTCAAAAATACCTCTTGAAACACATACCAAACAATATCTCAAAATATCTTTTAAAACACATTTTAAAACACATCTCAAAAGTACCTCTGAAAAGCTATACCACACAGGGTTTATAACTACGGGTTTATAAATACCCGTAATAATTTTTACTTTTGCAAATTCCAGGTATTACTTTGTTGCTATAGTATCAGCATCAGTTAACTCCTTATAAGTACAAAGGCTATTATTGTATTCTAAGAGTAACACACAAGACTAATTCTAATTTTTTACACAAGATTAAGTATGTTTATTTGGAATAACTAGATAAAAATAAAGGATTGTGATAAAGAAATGAGACACTCAACGTGAGGGCTTTAGATAGCGTATTACTTTAACACATTGTACTCTCTCATAATTCAGAAGTAATGTTTTTGAACTCGTACAGGTTGGATCACTATAGGAAAAAGGAAGAGGGGAGGCGGGTATTTGGGGCCTTTGGAGGCGGGTGGTGCGGCTGTGCATCCGCCTCCAATAACTAGTTTTTGGAGGCGGGTGCAAAATTACCAACTTTTTTTTTTTGGAGGCGGTTTTTCGCCTCCAATACTCCCTAGTACAAAATTTAATTTCGTTTTCTTTAATTTATGATTTCGATAGGAGTCGAACTCGACGCCTGCAGAATCACTTGACTCTTGCACATTAAATTTACCACTAGACTACATATACTTATGTATTTAAAGTTAAAATCAAAAGGATATATTTCTATATTTCCTTCTAAAACTTGTGATTTTTATTACCTATTAATTTATTGGCTTACCCGAATCTCGAAAAAATTTTAAAATTATTTTCAAATTTTAACAATCCAAAAAAAAAAAAGAGATTTCTAAAGAATATTAAAATATTTATTACAATACTTTGGAGGCGGGAGTATTTTGCACCCGCCTCCAATAGATAGCTATTGGATGCACCCGCCTCCAAAGAGCTTTGGAGGCGCTAATGGACATGCACCTGCCTCCAAAGGCTTTGCCCGCCCCTTTGGAGGCGGGTGTTTGTACACCCGTCTCCAAATGGGCGCCTCCCTTAGGCATTTCTGCAGTAGTGGATCGTGAACCAGCCTCTAGTCCGGCCAGAGTTGCCCCCAAAAATTGAACGAGTAAAAAATCAGTCAACGTTGGTCAAAACCCGGGTATGGCTTGGTTTGACCGGATTTTTAATCCAACTCGCCCCCATAAAAAATTTTAAATGGCCTTTTGAATTTTTTTTTTTTTTGTTTTCAGCCCACAGTCTGTTTTGGGTGCAATTTATTAAACTTTAAATATATTTTTATCCCTATAATAAATTTATTAATGGGTTTTGAAACCTTTGTATTAGTTTTATAGAGCTCTGTACTACTTTCTTATACAACCAATGTGTGAAAATTTATTTTACATAATCATCTCTTTTTTAATTCACTAATAGTTTTCTTTTTACATTTTAGAATTATAGTTAATTTAAAAGTTAGATGAATAAAATACTTTATAAGTAACATTAGAAATATTACATGTTATATAATTATTAATATATTTATTATTTTAAATATATTTATGACATCATCCGATTCAACCCCCGATCCGACCGATTGACTCCTGAACCCCTAGCTTTCTCGAGTCGATGATCGGTCTGAGTTTAAAACATTGTTAATAAAGGGTAAATGTATTTTCCATTTTGTCTTCTATTTTGTGAGAGCACACACCGATTGTGTAATGCATTAAGCAAAAGCTTGGCAAACATCCTTCCAGTTATCTCACAACAAGTTTATTTCCACAATTTTAACCATTCACAATGATTAGATTAATCGTTTCTATTTTCTTTAGTCTCACACCAAAGCCAAACATGTACCGTTGGTTTCTTGTTTTCTGCCAATTATTATTCAAGAAAAGTTGAAGTTTAAATCCACTTCTTTTTTATGTAGTGAAAGCTTAACCAAGAGAAAGATTTAGCGGAAACTAGAGAGCCTCTCGAAAAATTGTTGAATCGTGCACGATTGTCAGTCAACCAGGCATTTAATATTCATTAAATTCACACTAGGATTGTCAAAAATTAAGAAAATATCATACTGCCATTTTATTTCAGTGTAAAAACTGAGCACTACAATAGATGACCTGCCCTTTATAAAAGAAACATGGCCTGGACTTGAAAATAAAAAATTAAAAAATATTTTTCCAGAAAAGGAAAATTCTCCGAAATCAACATGGAATCAAACTACAAAAGAAATAAGAATAATTGAAAAAAAAAACAGCACTTAGAAAAGACATTCCGACCAAAAGATATTACCAGCACAAACATTTCCAAAAACGCCCGTTTGAAGGGGCAAACAATAGAATTTCACCAAAAAGTATTGTCTGTTGGCCTATTCCCATATATCTCCAATGAAAATGCACAATCTTCTGCTTATAGTGTTGATTCTGCAGATATTGTTGATTTTGGTTTTTTATGACATACTGATTATGTCTAATGAAGCTATACACTTACAAAGAATATTTAGTCCTATTGACAAAACGTTTGATTGAATGATTCATTTAAATGTGAGTAAATGGTGATTGTCAAAATAAGGTGTCAAAATAAGATTAATCAGAGACTATGTTGTTTTCACATACGAATAATGAAAACGAAAATATATCGATTATGACTATATTGTTAATGCATGTTGTCATACTTTTTAGATATGAGCAATGTAAATGTATCAATTCTACTTACATTGTTAATTTTATTTCTTTAAGGCATTTTTTTTTTTTTGAGGGGAAAAATAAATGCCATGTATTAATAATGCTGGAAAACGTCCACGTGCGTTGTTGATACAAATGGTGGGGCCATAGCCCAATAGTACGATTCCAGAGAGCCAGTAGCCCCTGATTGGCCAGTAGATGAGCAATGATCTTTAAGGCATATTAATTTATCTTGTTGTATTGTTAGTTTAGTTTCAATATTTCCAATTTGAGGCAGACAATTGGAGATATTCGTAACTGCTGCACTATGCACCCGAAAAGTATGGTTGGAGTAGAAAATTCTTTCAATCACATAATCATTCTCAGGTCTATGGATTATGGGGTTTGCAGTGTGGCTGCAATTGATTTCAAAGTCAGGTAACCCACAGTAGGGTTCTTGCTGACCTCGAATGTAAAAGGGATAACTTATGTAAACATTGCCACACATTCTTGGGGCACATGCTTCATACAAAGGATCAACAGCAGCAAAAGATTTTCCCAGTAGAAAGAAGAAAAGCAAGATTAACCCAAAATCCAAAATTTCAGACAAATTGTGTACATTTTACTCACTAGAAAGGTTGGCTCATCTGGGATCAGGAACTAGAGGTAGATATTGAGTTTCAAAAGTAGAGGAAATAGTAGTACATGTATTGGTTTCCTTGACTTGGTAAATGGATTCCATTTTCCTGGAAGAAAGCAGCAAGTCGATCTTTCCACTACAAGTCAGCTGCCCATTATGTACGTATCAATTAATGCCTCAAAACTCAAAAGTATATATTACTCTTTCAAATTTAACTTCCCCAGCCCCACGACCAAAAAGCTCCTCAATGGAGAAGCAGGACTGCAGGCGCCTCCTCTTCCTTTTATTTCACATGTTGAAGGACATATTTCATCAAATTTCTGTTATCAAAATGTTAAAGTGATTAAATAACTGAATTCTAATATGAATATTGTTCCAAAAGGGATAGCACTATATATCTGCATGGCATGAAACACAAAATGTTCCTTGTATATTCACATTTTCAAGGACATTTCATTTTGCTATATTACACTTAAAGAGATACATGAAGATGAAGTTGTATCAGAAAATGTAAGAAATTATAAATCCCAGAACATACATTATTCTCAAAGTCACCAAAAGGCAAAAAAATGTTATCAGCTTTAATCATACGTTCCATGAGACACAGCTTAGAATGATGGGTGGTTCTGACATGCATATATAGGAATTAATTCAGCAGAGTTGATGATGAGAATTCAGAAACATCAGGAAGATGAAAAGAAGACTGTGGTGATGTTGAAGGCGAATCAAAGAATGGTTTTGGAGGAATTTCCAAAGGCTGCAAATCACCCTCAAGCATTTCTATCACTTTGCTTATTGTTGGTCTTTTTGAAGGATCTTTCTGTATGCACCACAATCCCACTTGTATGATTTTCTTAGCAATTTCATCTTCTTCTGAAGTCACAACTCCCTTCAATGTCAGATCATTGTCAATGATCAAATGCTGATAAGCCCAACGAGGAAAAAATATCTCACTCGCATGGCTTGTTTCACCATTGACATTCTTTCTTCTACCAACAATTTCAAGAATCATCATTCCATAGCTGTAAACATCAGATTTGTAAGAAACAACTCCAAAGCATCTGCTTATCAGTTCAGGGGCTATGTTACCAATCGTTCCTCTGGCTTCTAAAATCGATATAGCGCTCTCTTTATTGGTGCATTGCTTTGCCAACCCGAAATCAGATATTTTAGGACAGAAATTTTCATCCAAAAGGATGTTGTGAGGCTTTATGTCAAAATGCAAACTGCGAGTATTGCACCTGCTATGTAAGTACTCCAGTCCCTGAGCAACACCAAGTGAAGTCTCAAAAAGTTTGTCCATTCCCAGATGATGATAAATCTTGGAGTTCTTCTTGCTGTGAATGTATTTCTCTAAAGATCCACTTGGCATGAATTCATATACCAAGGCTCTCTTTTTACCTCGAATGCAGAATCCCAAAAGTTTGACAACATTGACATGTGAAGTTCTGCTTATGCTTAAAACTTCATTGATGAAATCTTGGTTATTCTCATTCGCTGCGTTTAGGATCTTAACAGCAACCCGACGACCATCCAAAAGTTTTCCATCGAACACAGTTCGAAAACCTCCTTTGCCGAGCTCATCTTCGAATGAGTTTGTCATTTTCTTGATGTCAGAATAGGAGTGACATTTGGGTGCCAGTGATCCACATTGTTTGATGAAGGCTTCAAGATTTTGATCTTTTCTTGTCTTCATTCCCAAGATTAAGGTAGACCCATAAGAAGATTTCTTGAATTTATAATGCCATAAGAAGAAACATATCAATAATACAATTCCACCCACAGCAACTCCTGCATTTGCATCAGGGAATCATTAGTTAAGTGACTAACCTTTTCTTTTCCAGAATGTTAGAAAAGCATAGTAAATAATGCTAAACAAGATAATATATATTGGCTATTTTTGTGGAAAATCTGACCATAATAACTCATTCATAAGATCAACCAACTAAAAAGTTATGAATTGCAGTAAGCATCAAACATTGGAATTTTTTACCTAAATTACTAATGACAGAAATTTACCTGTGCCTAGAATCATTCCCAGTGTCTTCTTTACTGCTTTCAACGAAATATAAAGTATGAGTCAGTACAAGGCCATGGGCACAAAAGATCATAAATTTTCAACCAGTAGTATCAGCTCGAAAGATTCAAAGAGTGTGTCAAATTTCCAAAGCAAAGCAAACTCAAAACTTCATAAAAACAGAACAGGGCTACACAAGGAATGTCAATTACAATGAGGTCCCTTGGACTCATTCAGTTTGACACCAAAAGATCACACTCAGCAGCTGATGAACAAAAACTTACTTTGGCATCTGCAAAGGATCATTTATTTTCTGATTTGGTTCTAGATTACTTTGGCATCTGATCAATGTGATATTGCTCAAGATCATAAATGAAATGTTGATTTAGATTCAAACATATGATCTAAATCTATGTAGCTAAAGGTATTATTGAACTATCCATTTAGTCATGCCACTTTACATCATGTTTACTGAGATAAAACAGCATGCCAATGATGAATCAGTGGCATTTGTACAAATACTTTATAGAAAAAAAAGAGAGGGATCGAAGAACTTACGAGGCTTACAACTCCCTGGATGAGGCTTGTCAGGGCAAAGGCACGCGAATTGAAGACTGGTGGTGTTGAAGCCACATCTCCCACCGCTACTCTTACAACGGCTGCAGTCAATAGCCCTCCAGGTCAACGTAAATCCCCTCCCCAAAAGCCCTCCACCGGAGCCAACACATTTGTTTTACATTCTTCCAAAGCAACATTCAAGTTTTGATCATTCTCAAACATAGCCAAACCCCATGCGTTCCTATCCTTCCCATCACAAGGGTACTTCCTGTATTTGCGCAATTCTTCAGGCAGTTTTTCTGAGCAATTTGACAAAAGATGAAGATTTTTTGATGCATTAGAAACATTGAAAAGTTCATTATCTGTTAAATTTCCAATTTGAGGCAGACAATCGGAGATACTTGTAACTGCCGCACTATGCACCCGGAAAATTTTCTCATAAAAAATTCTGTCAATCCCATAATCATTTTCAGGAATATGGATAATCAGACTTGCAGACTCGCTACAATTGATTCCAAATCTAGGGAACCCACAGTAGGTTTCTTGCTGACCTAGAATGTAAAAGGGATAACTTATGTTAACGTTTCCACACATTCTTGGAGCACATGCTTCATATCTATAATCAGCAGCAGCAGCAGAAGATTTTCCTAGTAGAAGGATGAACAGCAAGAACAACCCAAAATCCAAAATTTCTATCAAATTGGACATTCTACAGGAAAAATTCATCTGAGATCATGAACTGGAGGATGACATTGAGTTTCAAAAGTAGAGGAAATACAAGTACATGTTCATGTTTTTTTATTTTTTATTTTTATTTAATTTAAAAAATAAAAATTAAAAGTGGGATTGGGTGCCCTTTGAAAATACTAGCACATGTATTGGTTGGCTTGACTTGGTAAATGGTTTCCATTTTCCTGGAAGAAAGCAATAAGTCTTTCCAATGCATGTCAACCCCATTATGTTGATAATAGTCTCTGTTCTTTTTGTGATTGAATCCGGAGATTTTTGTTTTAAGAAATGAATATATATTTTGAGGGAATATGCGTAGGAAAGAAAAAAAAAAGTCTAATAATTATATTATTTTTTGAATTTATGTGAGTGAAAATTTAGAGGAAATTTTATATTTTGAATTGGGTAGAAAATGAAGTTTTTTATCCCCACCGCA
This sequence comes from Leptodermis oblonga, assembly GCA_016801395.1. Classification (NCBI taxonomy): domain Eukaryota; kingdom Viridiplantae; phylum Streptophyta; class Magnoliopsida; order Gentianales; family Rubiaceae; genus Leptodermis; species Leptodermis oblonga. The sequence goes on along the minus strand of CM028751.1, from coordinate 8,050,734 downwards.
GGAGATCCAAACCGGAAAATAAGCCGCATTATATGTAAATCTTAGAAAACCAAGTGTGGTTCATAATTAATCAACCTTTGAAAAGTAAGGACATTAGTGGAAGAAATTATAGCAAATTACTTATTTTAGATGTTGGACTTTTCCACCCATAAAAAAGTGTACATTCTTCAGACTGGAGTTTTCTAATGGAACAGATGGAGTATATATTAGTCTCAAGTTTAACTTCTTTAACCAGCCCTACCTTCAAAATCTTATATTTCTCCTCAATGGAGAAGCAGGACAACAAGAGCCTCCTCCTCTTCCATTTATATTTACATTTTAAGGACAAAATTTGTGCTGAAATCAAAATGTTAAACTGATTAATTAGATAACTGAAATTCCAATATGAATAAGCTAAGAGGGATAGCACTATATTTGCATGGCATGAAACGCCAAAAACTGTATCAACATTATGGGACTGATCATAGGTTCCATTAGACACAGCTTAGGATCATGGGTGGTTCTGACATATATATACCATGAATTCAGCACAGAGTTGATGATAATTCAAAAACATCAGGACCAAAAGATGAAGACTGTGGAGATGATGAAGGCGAATCAAAGAAAGGTTTTGGAGGGATTTCCAAAGCCTGCAAATCACCTTCAAGCATTTCAATCACTTTGCTCATTGTTGGTCTTTTTGAAGGATCTTTCTGTATGCACCACAATCCCACCAGAATTATTTTCGTAGCAATTTCATCTTCCTCCGAATTCGCATTAACTCCCTTCAGTTTCAGATCTTTCTCAACAATCAAATGCTGGTAAGCCCAGCGAGGAAAGAATATCTCACTCGCATGGCTTGTTTCAATGGTAACATTCTTTCTTCGGCCAACAATTTCCAGAATCATCATTCCATAGCTGTAAACATCAGATTTGTAGGAAACCACTCCAAAGCATCTGCTGATCAGTTCAGGGGCGATGTAGCCAATTGTTCCCCTGGCTCCTAAAATTGACACGACGCTCTCTTTATTGGTGCATTGCTTTGCCATGCCAAAATCAGAAATCTTAGGACAAAAATCGTCATCTAAAAGAATGTTGTGAGGCTTTATGTCAAAGTGCAAAATGCGAGTATTGCACCCCCTGTGTAAGTACTCAAGTCCCCGAGCAACACCAAGTGAAATTTGGTATAGTTTGTCCATTCCTAAATGATGATAAATCTCAGAGTTTTTCTTGCCGTGGATGTATTTCTCTAAAGATCCATTGGGCATGAATTCATATACCAAGGCTCTCCTTTTACCTTGAATGCAGAATCCCAAAAGCTTGACAACATTGACATGTGAAGTTCTGCTTATGCTTCGGACTTCATTGATGAAATCTTCGACATTCTCATTTGTTGCATTTAGAATCTTTACAGCAACAGGATGCCCATCCAAAAGTTTTCCTTTGTAGACAGTTCCATAACCTCCTTGACCAAGCTCATCCCTAAATTTGTTTGTCATTTTTTTGATGTCAGAATAGGAGTAACCTTTTGGTGCCAGTGATCCACATTGCCTGATGAAGGTTTCAAGATTTCGGCCATCAGACGATTCCTTGAATTTATATTGCCACATAAAGTAACATATCAATAATATTATTATTCCTCCGATAGCGACTCCTGTATCAGAGAAACATTAGTTAAGGCAACACCTAGTAAGTAGTAACCTCTCTCTGAAATGTGAAAAACCATGATCTGGAATTGGCATTTTGGCCTGAAGTATATTGGCAGAATTTACCTGTGCCTAGAATCACTTCCCGTGTCTTCTTCCCTGCATTTAAAGTTAATAAAATTTGGGTCAGTACAGGGATTCGGGCACTAGAGAGATAAATTTGGGGAGTGCTACAATTACCCTCAGGTTCGGTGACCCTCTCTTATATGACAGACATGTCAATATTTATAAATAAATGAAAAATATGATATGGAAAAGGAATTAAAATGTGTAATTAATGCCAAATCTGTAGAAAACCATTTGCTTTTTCATTCCCCCAAAACATTTGTCTTTTCGTTTTCCAATATTAATGCAATTATACAAAATTACCTCAATAAAGAAACAAAAGTCAAATCAATTTCATAACTTTAGAAACGGAGTGTATATATTACTAATTCGTCTGTAGAAACAATCTTGAAAGAACATCAAGCGGGCGGAACCAAATAGAATTTATGCTTCTTTTTTATTCTTTTAAGAAACGGAGTATATGGGCCAGCTAAAAATAAATAAAAATGTAATGCAGTTAGTTAATAAATGAATATACATAATTATAAGATCTTGCCTTCAATATTCATATTGTTAATACATTCACTATTACTTAATATTATAATATTGGGTTCAGGATCCTCTTTCACACTTTAATGTTACACTCCCTGTTATATATATATCTAAATAACTTATTGTAAATATTATTTGTTATTTTAATTTTTTTTATCAATGATATTTTATGGGCATTCTACTTAATTTTAATATAAATTATTTTATTTTTTACAATTGTTTTGTATTTTAATATAATTTCATGGCATTTTTTTTTATTTTTAGCTTTAATCAATTAAAATAAATATACCATACACCAAAATGAGTGTATCATTAGTCAAAAAATTTATTATAATGCCAACAAATATCATTGGTGAAAAAATTAAAATAAAAAGTAATATTTACGTTGAATTATTAAGATTTGTAACAGAGAGTGTAACACGAAAGTGTAATAGAAGATCTTGAAGGTATTGGTATCTACATAATATGTGACGTCTCATAAATTCATCTTCATCTTTATGTTTTTCTTTTTAAATAAAAACTTTATCAAAACACCTCAGTTTCTAAAATTTTATTAATCTATCAAAACACCTGGATCAAAATCAAATTGAATAAGATTTTACCCTTTTATAAATGATATTTTGATCCCTTTATGGATGTGTTTTGGTATTTTGATGAAATATCGGGGTTTAAATTATAATTTGGCTCAAGTGTTAAAGATTGAAATGTATATTGCCCTTAGAGTTAGAACTATATATTAGCCTTATTGATAGTAACAAAATTATAATGACTAATATACCATTCACAATTTTTCTTAAAAATAATCTCTTGTGTTTTGAAATTAGAAATAGATTTATTGATCGTATTTTGTTATTGTCAAAACAATTTTTAAAGGTCTTCGCTAAGAAACTTAATTCATCCTACGACTCCCCTACCTCTTTCATTTTCTTATATTTCTTTTTACTCCTATAAATTGTATCCGATTACTTTTTTTACTTATACCACGCAAAAAAAAAAATGGAGAATTTATTTTTTTTTATGTTTTTAATTCCCTATTAAATGCAGTCGTCAAGCTCACTGAAAACATTATTGTAAAGTAAACTTTTTAAATAAAATAAATGTGGTAATTATTTATGTTACATTCAACGAAAAGGACCATCAAATTAATGCCGTATAAAAAAACACTGTTCAATTAAAACACCCATCAATATAAACTATTTTAAGAACAGATACACAACACACTGGTTCTTTTTAAACTATCAAGAATAAGCATCTTACCCACTGCCACATAAAGAGGGTCAGTGACCATAAGGGTAAGTGAAGATTTTTTCGTTTATCATCTCATAAAAAAGAAATTTGGTTGCTATAGAAAATTGTGTCAATTGGTGGTACTTGTAACTGCCGCACTATGCTCCCGAAAAATTTGGTTGCTATAGAAAATTGTGTCAATAACATAATCATTCTCAGATAAATGGACTATGGGTCTCGGAGAGTGGCTGCAATTGATTTCAATTTTAGGTAACCCACAATAGGATTCTTGCAGGCCTTGAATGTAGGAAGGATAACTTATGTTAAGATTGCCACACTTTCTTGGAGAACATACTTCATACCTATAATCAACAGCAGCAGCAGCAGATTTTCCCAGTAGAAGGATGAAAAGCAAGAACAACCCAAAATCCAAAATTTCTATCAAATTGCACATTCTACAGGAAAGATTCATCTGGGATCATGAACTAGAGGACGATATTGAGCTAAAAAGTAGAGTAAATACTAGTACATGTATTGGTTGGCTTGACTTGGTAAATGGTTTCCATTTTCTTGGAAGAAAGTAGAAAGTCTTTCCACTACAGGTCAGCCGCCCATTATGTACGTATCAATTAATGCCTCAAAAGCATGATTGTGTGGTTCGAAACGGACGTTAAACCGGTGAGGCCAAGGGTTCACTCAAATTGGGGTTCGATCGGTTCTAGTCGGGGTCAAATCGGATGACGTCATATATATTTATATATATAACATGCTTTAATTTTATTATTTTTAACATTTAAAATATATTTTTTTTCACAACAATTATATATTTTTGCAAATTTTACAATTAAGTTAAACATTAAAATTCATTATTATAAAACCCAATAAGTAAATTAACTATAAACTATTTCTTATTTTTTATTAAAAATATATAAAATTATATTACTACATTTTTATTAGACAAAAAAAAAATTGATGTCAAAAAAATTATAAGTATTTTAAGTTAATACGTGAATAAATTAAACATATTTTAATTGAATAGAAAACAATTAATAAAAATTATGATAGTATTAATTTTATAAATAGTACGGAATGATAATAAAATTAGCATTAGTTTGGATGGTCCAATTAATAGATTGTTAGAAAATCCATGATTCATATAAAAATGAATTAAAACAATAATTTAAACAAAAGTGAACAATGGTATAGTGTTAAGTACTCGTATAATCTATGTGAGTGATTTCAACTCTCATTGATAGCAAAATTTTGTAAAAATTGTCAATTTTTTTAAAAAAATTAAAAACCGGGTTCGGGCCGGCGGGCCGGGTTTTGACCCATTTTTTGCATTTTATGAACCGACAAGAATGCTGGTCCAGCCCAGACAACACTGCTCCAAAGTATATATTACTCTCTCAAATTTAACTTCCCCAGCCCCACCACCTCCTCTTCCTTCTATATTTACATTTTACTAGTACATGTTTGATCAAATTTGTGTTCAAATCAAAATCTTAAATTGATTAAATAATTGAAATTCAAATATGAATGAGCCAAAAGGGATAGCACTATATATTTGCATCGCATGAAATACATAATTAAATGCAGACATTATGTGTATACATAAAATGCTTTATGTGGGTCACTCAAATATTATTTTACAAAATATCGTTATTGTATTATGACACTTTTCTTTCTCCTCTCTTCTCTCTCCTCTCTTTACCCCACGTCTCTGCTCTTTTTTTTTTTCTTTTGTTTTTCTGTTTTTCCTTTTTCTTAAATAGTTTTCTTTTAACTAATTTAATTTTGGTATTTTTATTTTTGACAACTCTTTTTTTTTTTTTTAAAAATTACCCTATCATTTTTGCTATTAAGCATTTTAAAACACATTAAACTTGATATTTAGTATTCTAATTTATTCAATTTTTTAAAATAATAATAATTTTAATATTTTTCTTACTTTCTTTTTCGCCAAACACAAAAGAGAACTTTACCTTTTCTGTTTTTCGCCATTAAAATTTATTCATTAAAATTTTTTGCCAAACCCATTTTTTCATAATAAAATTGTTATTATTATTATTACTGTTGTTATTATTATTGTTGTTATTATTATTATTATTGTGAGAAAAATGAATAAATTGTAATCCAAAATTAAGAGAAAAAAATTAGATAATTCATTTTGTAGTGAAATGGGTTTCACATATGCAATTTCCAAAGCTAAAAAAATATTAGAGAAAGTCAAAACTGAAAGAAAAAAATTTTTTTAATTAGTGTAGGAAGAATGAGACTAAATTGAAGAACAAACAATGGTAAAGGACGATTTTGAGAAAAATTGATTGCAGGAGATGAGAGAGGAGGGAGGAAAGACAAGACAGGAGAAAAGAAATAAGTATAATACGATAATAATATTTTTGTAAAATAACATCTGATTGACCCACATAAACTACTTTATATACATATTTTTCTGCACATAATATGTGCAATAAAAATTGTCCATACATAATTGTTATCCACATTAATAATGGGGCTGATCTTAATTAGGTTCCAGCACACACAACTTTGGATCATGGGTGGTTCTAACATATATACTAGGAATTAATTCAGTACAGTTGATGGTGAGAATTCAAAAACATCAAAATTCTCACTTTGGATCATGGGTGGTTCTAACATACCAGGAATTAATTCAGTACAGTTGATGTTGAGAATTCAGAAACATCAAAATTGAAAGAAGATTGTGGAGATGATGAAGGCGAATCAAAGAAAGGTTTTGGAGGGATTTCTAAGGCCTGCAAATTGCCTTCCAGCTTTTCAATTGCTTTGCTCATCATTAATGGTCTCTGTGATGCACGTTTTTGTATGCATCACAATCCCACTTGTATGATTTTCTTAGCAATTTCATAATCTTCCGAGCTCACAACTCCCTTCAATTGCAGATCTTTGTCAATGATCAAATGCTGGTAAGCCCAAGAGGAAAGAATATCATCTCACTAACATGGCTTGTTTCGACACTGACATTACCAACAATTTCAAGAATCATCATTCCATAGTTGTATCAAGATTTTGGTCTTTTCTTTTCTTCATTCCCAAGATTAAGGTAGGCCCATCAGACGATTTCTTGAATTTATATAAATATAAAAGGAAACATGTCAATAATCCCAGTCCACCGCCAACTACTGCTGAAACCAGAGAAACATTAGTTAAGTTGATTAGTACAGTACATATACTATAGAGTTAAACAATGCATCACAAAACAAAATTTATAAACCCTGCACTTAGGCTAATAGCCTAATAGTTTTCACAAAAGACCCAAACAGAAGAATAAAATATTGAAATGTATATGGGAAGCTAATTGATATGAGTAAGGTAGACAGAAAATCTCAAATGAACTGATATAGAATATTAATAGCATGTATGACAGTAGTTTAGATTTGCTGTCCAGTTTGTTTGGTCTTATTCTATTCAACAATAACAAAGGAAACTTACGTTGTCACTCGCGTTAGAAATTCACTGTATTACTAGTGTTGGGCAGAAGAATAATAATATAGAACAAATTGGAACTAGGAACCGAAGTGGTTAGACAGAAGTTTAGGTTTACCTATGAGTAGAATATCTCTGAATAATCTCTTTTTTCCTGTGTTAATTGATAAACAACAAAAACAAAAGGTCAGCTGAGACACGAGCATTTCTTGCCGGAAATGCAAATGCGAACCGAACTATAAATGAAAAAGAACAGAGCAAAACAGGATTGATTGGTGGGGATATCCGGTATATGATAGATAGCTTTGAGAGCTGTCTAACCTGTACCAAGGCTGTATTTAGCATTGACACAACGAGTTTTCCTGGAGCGTTGATCAGTTTGACAAACGCCACCTCTACGACGACAGTCGTAGCAATCATCAGATAAACGCCACTGAAGATTCAACTCAGCACCCAAAAAACGAAACACTTCTGGGATATCATCATCGGATTTGTTGTCTTGCGAAAAGGACTTATTATAAGGAAGATACATAGTTGTACAGATAGAATTGATCCTACTAGTATCAGGAGGATGGGACTTGGGATATTTGTTATAAAAGATCAAATCTCGACATCCTTTATAATATCCAAATCCAGGGAAAGAAGACCCATTTATGATATTATTCGAGTAGGAATTTTTTTGGCATCTGAGCAAAGTGACGTTGTTCAACAAAGTAAAAGAAATAGAAGGAGAATTTGCAAGACTGATTATATAGTAGAAAGTATTACAACTGTTGTTGGCCAACAAATTTTGAAGATAATCGGAATAAAGGGTCATGGTAGAATTAGAATCGTCTATGGATTCCGCTAGAAACCAATGCTGCGGTGGATACCCAAGTGCGATCTTCGGGTTAGATTTAACAATACAATCCACCATGGACAACCCACAATTATAACGCTGAAAATCGGTGAAAGGGTACGTCAAACTCAGGTTTCCACATGTAAAATTCGATGGGCAAGTGGTATTTGCGCTCTGTTCTTCTTGAGTGGAGAAAGGCAGAGCTCGGGAGAGCAAAACCATATCCAAAAACAATGCAGGAAAACCTAGGCTAAAATTTCCAGCACAGATTACCATAGTCTTGCTACATCAAATACTACTTTATTAACGATTGAGGAGTTTGGACACCCCTGTTGACTTGGAATGCTACTTGCGGAAATTATTTGATGCTTTCTACATCAAAAGGCTGGGAATTAATTAGTGCAACCTTCCAATTTGAAGACTGAGAAGTCTTCAAAGGTACAAAGACTCAGCTCATTCGACTTTTCAACTCACCAGCATCACATTTAATTTCATCTATCCCACTTTTTTTCAATTTGCCACGCAGAGTTCAGGGTTCGATTAATACTTCTGTCAATTTCTGCTTATTTGGAGTGTAGTAAATGCCGATCTAGCAGGTACTAGTTCAAGCTTAGTTTGAAAAAAAAAAAAGGTAAATATTTTTTTTTAGTTGGAGCTCAAATTTATAACTATTTTTTTCTCAAGATACAAAGAGTATATTATGTGCTTGCTGATCGATCTTCACCAAAACGAAGATAAAGCGAACAAAGCATGCAGGCTTTGTTCAAGTTTAATTTTCAGCGCTACATGCCTGTTCGCAAAAACTCATAAAACTGGTTTATACATGCAACATGGTTTATAGATGCGGCGGCATGTCTGCCTCAAATTGGAAATGTTACAGATCGTCAACTTTGCATTGTTTCAGGGGAGTCAAAAAGTTTTCATCTTTTTTCAAATTGCTCAGAAAGGCTGCCTCAGGTGTTGCACAAATACAGGAAGTACCCTTGTGATGACAAGGAGAGGAACGCATGGGTTGGCTTTGTTTGGAGATGATCAAAACTTGAATGTTGCTTTGGAAGAATGTAAAACAAATGTGTTGGCTCCGGTGGAAGGCGGCGGAGATGTCGGAGATAACGGTGTTGTAGACTAAGAAGGGCTTTTGGGGAGGGGATTTTGGTTAAGATGGATGGCTAGTGAGTACTGCAGCACTTGTAAGATAAGCGGTGGAAGATGTGGTATAAACACCACCAGTCTTCTATTAATATGCTTTTGCCCTGACAGTCCTCATCTAGTGAGTTGTAAGCTTCGTAAGTTCTTCGATCCCTCTCTTTTTCCTGGAAACTGTATAAATACCATTGATTCATCATTGGCATGGAGTCATCAAATGATGTAGATGTAAAATGGCTGGTCCAATATTACCTTTAGATCAGATCAGAGGTTTGAAGCTAAATCAGTGTGGAACTCTACCATTACACTGAATATATGTCGTCTTCAAAATTGACAGCCCTGTTCTGTTTTTATGCAGTTTGAATTTGCTTTGCTCTGGAAATTTGGCATACTTTTTAACTCTTTCCCTTATGCTAATCTTTTGAGCTGATACTGCTGGTTGAAAATTTATCATCTTTTGTGCCCGAAGTATTGATTCATATTTTATATTGCGTTGAAAGCAGGAAAGCAGAACCTGGGAGTGATTCTTGGCACAGGTAAATTCGTGTCATATATATGTAATTTAGGTCAAAATGCCAATGTTCGATGCTTATAGCAATTCATAACTTTTTGGTTGAGTTAGTATGGCCAGATTTTCGACAAACACAACCAATATATAGTATCTTGTTTAGCATAATTTCTTAAGCATTTTTTAACATTCTGGAAAAGAGAAGGTTGATCACCTTAACTAATGATTCCCTGATGCAGAAGTTTCTGCGCGTGGAACTGTATTATTAATATGTTTCTTCTTATGGCATTCTAAATTCAAGAAATCTTCTTATGGGTCTGTCTTAATCTTGAGAATGAAGACAAGAAAAGACCAAAATCTTGAAGCCTTCATCAGGCAGTGTGGATCATTGGCACCCAAATGTTACTCCTATTCTGACATAAAAAAAATGACAAACTCATTTAGAGATGAGCTTGGTCAAGGAGGTTAAGGAACTGTCTACAAAGGTAAACTTTTGGATGGTCGTCTTGTTGCTGTTAAGATCCTAAACGCAGCAAACGGAAATGACCAAGATTTTATCAATGAAGTCCGAAGCATAAGCAGCACTTCACATGTCAATGTTGTCAAGCTTTTGGGATTCTGCATTCGAGGTAAAAGGAGAGCCTTGGTGTATGAATTCATGCCAAGTGGATCTCTAGAGAAATACATTCACAGCAAGAAAAACTCTGAGATTTTTCATCATTTAGGAATGGACAAACTTTACGAAATTTCACTTGGTGTTGCTCGAGGACTGGATACTTACACAGGGGATGCAATACTCGCATTTTGCACTTTGACATTAAACCACATAACATTCTTTTGGATGAAGACTTCTGTCCTGAAATATCAGATTTTGGGATGGCAAAGCAATGCAACAATAAAGAGAGCGTCATGTCAATGTTAGAAGCCAGAGGAACAATAGGTTACATAGCCCCTGAACTGAACAACAGATGCTTTGGAGTGGTGTCCTACAAATCTGATGTTTACAGTTACGGAATGATGATTCTTGAGATTGTTGGTAAAAGAAAGAATGTCAGCTTGGAAACGAGCCATGCGAGTGAGATATTTTTTCCTTGTTGGGCTTATCAACACTTGATTATTGACAAAGATCTAAGATTGAATGGAGCTGTGACTTTGGAAGAAGATGACATTGCTAAGAAAATAATACAGGTGGGATTGTGGTGCATACAGAAAGATCCTTTACAAAGACCAACAATGAGCGAAGTGATAGAAATGCTTGAAGGTTATTTGCAGGCTTTGGAAATCCCTCCAAAGCCTTTCTTCGATTCGCCTTCAACATCACCTGAGTCTTCGTGTTTTCCTCATGATGGTTTTGAATTCTCATCAACTCTGCTGAATTCATAGTATATATATGTCAGAACCATTGATAACACTTTTGTATTTTATGCCAAATGTATAGTGCTCTATATATACCTATATATATCAGCTCTCTCATTTCTGTGACTTGAGAATGTATGCCCTTGTGCATTTTATTTTTTACATCTTCCAAAATAAAACAACTTTATATCTGTTGTACAACTTTTCATTGATTTAAGAATTTGACAATGATTACTTGCTAAGACAAAAACAAACACAATAGTAAATTTCGAAAAAAAATCACTATTGAAATCAATCTTGCTTCTCAACAAAACAAGACCAAAAAGTGTGGGTATAACCTTAAATAGTTTTGAATAAAAGTTGAAACACAAAAACATTTTTTTGAACTCGATCCATGTATGTTATCGGCTGAGTGCATACATGACACTGGACGTGCGCATCTCAAAATTGATATACATATATATATATATATATATTTCTTTTGGTAATACTAATACTCTTGTAAGAGCATCCCCAGACCTCTAAACCTTTTTATAGGTCTGTTTGGTTTCCCAGCAGAACTCCAACTTCGAGTTTTTTTGTAAAGGCCTGAACTGTGTACCTCTACATCTGGAGGTGCCATGTTCAGACCTCTACCCATTTTTTTTTTTACTTTTTTTTTTCATTATTTACATGTTAGTACTTAATTTACTTTTTAATTTTATTTCAATTGATTGATTCAAACACAAAATTTGCTAGTAGTATAATTTTAAGAGTTTAATCAATTTAATTGTTATTTCACAAGTAATAAAAAGATAATTAATTATTAATTAACTCTAATTATTAATATCGGTGTGTCGTAATTAACTTTAAGTTAATTTGCATTTTAGTAATATTGATTTCGATATTAATAAAATTATCGTTTCATTATTATCCTATTGATCGAGGCCATTGTGTAAATAACCTAAATAGTACAAAGTTAATAAAATTGAATTTACAATTATGTGTATGGAAGAATAAAAATAGAATATTCTTTTAGATGGATATATAGAGTTGTCTGCTGCAAATAGTTTACCATATAAAACTGTAAAATAGAGATAGAGGTGCATGTAAAACTCCAAATTGCTGGAGATACTCTAAAAATAAAATAAAATTCTTCAACAGGTTCACTTTCTAATCCAATTATGATAGCACATTTTGGGGATTTGTGTTAAACTAGATTGCCGATATCGAGTGTAGCATTTGTAAGACAAGCGGTGGAAGATGTGGCTTCAACATGACCACTCTTCAATTCTTGTGTTTTTTACTTGACAGACAACATCGTGTTTTTTATAGACAAAAAGTTTCTTGATCATTCGATTTCTTTTCATTAGTTTTTCTCAAATGCATTACCAAAATTTACCTGAAATACTAGTACTATTCATATAACACTATAGTAATACATTTTTAATACACATTTTTACATTTATAATGCAATTTTAATATTTTAAAATCTTTTTCATTTGAAGAGTCAAAAGAATGAAGTCTTTGCATGGTTCAAGTCTTTGCAGGAATTTCCAGAGTCAGTTAACATTTCCAAGTCAATAGCGTGCCCAAAGAATGATAGTCTTGTCCCATTCTTCTAGTAGTGTGCTCTTCTTTATCTCCCTTGTGTGGGAGTTTGGCTCCCCCTTCATATGAGGGTACTTTATCTCTCTACGTGAGAATTGTCTTTTTAATATATGGGTTTTTGCTTTGTTTTAGTGTAAATCTGTCATTTCATCCACAAATTTCATAGTATTGACAGAGGTGAAAGATACAAAAACTAATATGGTAAAATTTTGACCCGCAAAGGAGTGCTCAAATGGTGACTATAATGGAACAGATGAAATAATTATTACCGTTCAACAAGGATATTTGGTTTTACTACGTAACTCCTCAACTCAAAGCCCCTGTATTTGCAGACATACCTTTCAAATTGATAATCACATGACTAGAACAAAAGAGACCACTCCAAGTCCTGGAGACACCTAGGGTCCCAAATCAAAGGAAAATAATGGAACCATTTACCAAGTCAAGCCAACCAATTCATTATTCATATACCCTAGTATTAATTTCCTCTACCTTTTTACTCAATATCTTGCTCCTGTTCATAATCCCAGATGAACATCTCCACTAAAAGGTACAATTTGACAGAAATTTTGGAATGTGGGTTGTTCTTGCTTTTCATCCTTCTCCTGGGAAAATCTTGTGCTGCTGTTGATTACAGGCATAAAGCATGTGCTCCAAGAATGTGTGGCAATGTTAACATAAGCTACCCTTTCCACATTCGAGGCCAGCAAGAACCCTACTGTGGGTTCCCTAAATTTGAAATCAACTGCAGCAATTCCACAACTCCGATAATCCATATACCGGAGAATGATTCTGTGATTGACGGAATTTTCTGTCACAATCAAACTCTTCGGGTGCACAGTGCTATCACCACCAATTGTCTGCCTCAAATTGGAAATGTAACCGATCATGAACTTTTCAGTGTTTCTGGGGCGTCAAAAAGTCTTCATCTTTTGTCAAATTGCTCAGAAAGGCTGCCTGAGGTGTTGCAGAAATACAGGAAGTACCCTTGGGATGATATGAATGCATCGGGTTTGGCATATTTGAAGATGATCGAAACTAGAATATTGCATTGGGAGAATGCAGAGCAAATGTGTTGGCACCGGTGGAAGGCGGCGGCGGAGGTAACGGAGTGGTGGACTTTAAAGGGCTTTTGAGGAGGGGATTTGTGTTAAGCTGGATTGCTAATGACTGCAGCATTTGTAAGACGAGTGGTGGAAGATGTGGCTTCAACACCACAACTAATCAGTTCGCGTGCTTTTGCCCCGACAGGCCTCAACGTGTTTTGTGTCGGCGTCGTAAGTTAAAAAGTTTCTTAAATGATCCCTTCATTTCTCTTCCTTAGTTTTTCTCAAATGAATTCATTATTGAATACCATAATTTGCCTGATATTTATTTGCTGTCAACGCAGGAAAGAAGACACGGGAAGTGATGATAGGCACAGGTAAATTTCTCTGTCATTAGTACATCGGGCCAAAATTCCAATGTTAGATGAATGATAACAATTCAAGGTTTTTTTGTTGGTTGATCTTGTGATTGAGTTATCATGGTCAGATTAATTTTGCACAAACACAATCATGGTTAATAGAAGAGTCCAGCGGCATAGCTGTTTATGAGTCACAAGGTATAACGTTAGCACTGGCGGATTTAGCACGTGGCCCCCACCACTTTTAAACGTAAATAATACACAATATATAACTAAATTGTATTAAGGTTATGATCAATTTTTTTTAGAGTATTAGTAAGATTCACAATAAATAGACAAATTGTATTAATGTTATATCTTTTTTTCTGTAGTATTAGTAAGATTGACGTTGATTATAACTAAATTTGCATTCAAAGCGAAAAAACGTACAAGAATGACTAAATAAATTTCTTTTTCTTTCTCTTTTTACTCTTTTTGTTTTATTGGAAGAGTCAACTTTATAGTTTATTATACTATTTTAATACAATAAAGTTGACTCTTCTAATGGAACATGTGGAGTATTAATTTTGTTATATATATATTTTCTAGTTTAACCCTATTTTAAAATATAATTTTTTTGGTCATGCGATATATATTGTACCCCCACTAAAATAAATTTCTAGATCTGCTACTGAACGTTAGAGTAGACTCTTTATGCAACAGAGGGAGTATATAGTACTGTCGCAAAAGAAAACACATGATCAGAGCGCAATTAACCAATATATGTAGTATCTTGTTTAGCATAATTTCTTATGCGTTTTTAACATTCTGGAAAAGAAAAGGTTGGTCACTTCGTGTTACATTGACTAATGAGTCCCTTATGCAGGAGTTGCTGTGGATGGCATTGTATTATTGATATGTTTCTTCGCATGCTACTATAAATTCAAGACACCATCTGATGGGTCTACCGTAATCTTGGGAATGAAGAACATGAATAACCGAAATGTTGAAACCTTCATCAGGCAATGTGGATCACTGGCACCGAATTGTTACTCCTATTCTGACATCAAGAAAATGACAAACTTATTCAAAGATGACCTCGGCAAAGGAGGCTATGGAACTGTCTACGAAGGAAAACTTTTGGATGGTCGTCTTGTTGCTGTTAAGATCCTAAACACAAGAAACGAGAATGATGAAGATTTCATCAATGAAGTCCGAAGCATTAGCAGAACCTCTCATGTCAATGTTGTCAAGCTTTTGGGATTCTGTATTCAAGGTAAAAGGAGAGCCTTGGTGTATGAATTCACGCCAAATGGATCTTTGGAGAAATACATCCACAGCAAGAAAAACTCTTATCCTCATCTGGGAATGGACAAACTTTATGAAATTTCACTTGGTGTTACTCGGGGACTCGAGTACTTACAGAGGGGATGCAATACTCGCATTTTGCATTTTGACATAAAGCCTCACAACATTCTTTTGGACAGAGATTTTTGTCCTAAGATTTCTGATTTTGGGATGGCAAAGCAATGCACCAATAAAGAGAGCGCCTTGTCAATGTTAGAAGCCAGAGGAACAATTGGTTACATAGCCCCTGAACTAATCAGCAGATGCTTTGGAATAGTTTCCTACAAATATGATGTTTACAGTTATGGAATGATGATTCTTGAAATTGTTGGTTCGAGAAAGAATGTCATCTTGGAAACGAGCCATGCGAGTGAAATATTTTTTCCTCGTTGGGCTTATCAGCACTTGATCATTGAGAAAGATCTGCAGTTGAAGGGAGTTGTGAATTCGGAAGAAGACGAAATTGCTAAGAAAATAATACAAGTGGGATTGTGGTGCATACAAAAAGATCCATCACAAAGACCAACGATGAGCAAAGTAATTGAAATGCTGGAAGGCGATTTGCAGGCCTTAGATATCCCTCCAAGACCTTTCTTTGATTCGCCTTCAACATCACCAGTGTCTTCTTTTAATCTTCATGATGTTTCTGAATTCTCATAAACTCTAGTGAATTCCTAGTATGTTAGAACCACCCCAATTTGAAAGTGATTCTTAAGCTGTAACTGTAAGTGTGACATGGAACCTATGAGATAAAATTTGTGTGTTTCTTGCGGAGTTAGGTCATCAAGTTTAGGAGGGGCAAAATTATTTAGAACAAATTATATTTCGGTCTGTAACTCTTTGTTAATACATGTTGACCCCTTAAAAAATTTCAATAAGGATAGAAATCTTATTTACATGTGTCTTTTACGGATCTAAATGTCATTTTAGGTGAACTAAAGGAAATGAAAATTTTGAAATTTTATACTACATTAAGAGTGTGTTGAGTGGATTTTTAAACTAATTTTTTTTTTTTTTGCTTTAACAAACTTGGAACTCATTAAAAGTACTGTTTGTTTTCCTAATAACATGAAAGACACTTAATTTTGACGTGTCAAACAAATACTAATTTAATTTGTGTTCACCTTTGCCCCTGTTTTTCTTGATTTCCGATAGGCGATAGTCAAAATTAACTACTCAAATTTTTACTTAACATTAAATAGGAGCATTCTGAAAAAATGCCCCCACCAAGTTTGTATGTAGCTCCGATTTTCATTCCAGGCAAATATATAGTGCTGTTCCTTTTGGATCATTCATATTGGCGTTTCAGTTGTTTAATCAAACGTGCCCTTAAAATGTGAATATACAAACTGCAGTCCTGCTTCTCCATTGAGGAGCTTTTTGGTGGTGGGGCTGGGGCAGTTAAACTTGAGAGAGTAATATATATACTTTTGAGGCATTTGTTGATACGTACATAATGGGCTGCTTTCTCTTCCAATTCCACTACTAGAACCAGGAAAATGGAAACCATTCACCAACTCAAGCCAACCAATACATATACTAGTATTTCCTCAACTTTTGAACTCAATATCTTCCTTCCTCCAGCTAGTTCATGATCCCAGATGATCCTTTTGAGTAAAATGTACAATTTAATCTTGCTTTTCATCATTGTACTGGGAAAATCTTGTGCTGCTGTTGATTTCAGGTATGAAGCATGTGCTTCAAGAATGTGTGGCAATGTTAACATAAGCTACCCTTTCTACATTGGTGGTGAGCAAGAATCCTACTGTGGTTTGCCTAACTTGGAAATCAATTGCCGCGACTCTGCAACTCCGATACTCCATATACCTGAGAATGACTAGGTTCTTGACGCAATTTTCTATCACAACCATACTTTTCGGGTGCATAGCGCGGCAGTTAAAAATGACACCAATTGTCTGCCTCAGATTGGAAATGTAACACAACCTCAACTTTTCAATGTTTCTGAGGCGTCAAAAAGTCTTCATCTTTTGTCAAATTGCTCAGAAAGGCTGCCTCAGGTGTTGCACAAGTACATGAAGTCCCCTTGTGATGGGAAGGATTGGAATGCGTGGGGTTTGGCAATGTTTGGAGATGATCAAAACTTGAATGTTGCTTTGGAAGAATGTAAAACAAATGTGTTGGCTCCGGTGGAAGGCGGGGGAGATGTCGGGGATAACGGTGTTGTAGACTATGAAGGGCTTTTGAGGAGGGGATTTACGTCAAACTGGATGGGTAATAATTGCGGAAATTGTAAGAGCAGCGGTGGAAGATGTGGCTTCAACAGCACCACTTGGCTATTAATCTGCTTTGGCCCCGAGAAACCTCATAGAGTGAGTTGTAATATTAATTCCGGTAAGTTCTTCCACCCCTCTCTACTGTTTTCATTTGTTACCATATATATATGATTATATTGCTGGTAAGTATATGTACAAATACCATTGATAATTCATTAAACTTTGGCATATTTTCTCTTATCATGATGCTTGTTTTGAAGGACCTCTTTGATCTCTCTCTTCAGTTTTTCTCTCAAAGATCTCATTACCATAATTTGGCTGAAACTATATTCATACAACTTCAAATAATCCATGTATTTGATCCCAGATGTAGTGAAAATGTATTATTTCTTCCGTTACGTCAGAAAAGTCCACTGGGAAATTGTATCTTATGACTCGTAATAAACAGTTGTATCTTGTAACTCATGATAAATGGTATATCACTGTTCTAGTGGAATGTCTTTGAACCACTTGTAGGGGAAATATTCAACAGGAACAAAACATCGGAATTGAAAATAGAAAAAAAAAAATACAACAATTTAATATGGTTTAATCCACATAAATAGTCACTATTCCAAACAAATAGAGAATTACATAATATAAGATTTATGCTTTATATGTTTTCTCTTTTACAACATACAAATCATCTTTTTCCCTCAATTTTATTCTAACATCTCTATAGCTCTCTTTGTGTAGAATCAGATATGTCTGTCATAGTTTATTACAAACAATGTCTATTTATAATAAAACTATTGAAACTCTCAAAGACTTAGTTTCCTATAGGGGTGGGCACAAATTGGTTTCCTCGAATTTTAAATTTTTTTGGCCAATTCGAAAACCAAACCTAATTTGTTTTAAAACTGAAGAAACCAAATTCACAAATTTGTTTCTAGAATTAATAGTTTAACATAGTAAGGCTTTGAAGAAAATGAAAGAGAGATGGGAGAAGGAAATAGGAATAGTAAAGAAAGAAAGATAATGAAGAGAAGAAAGAAAATAGATTAAGAGAAGAAGCACTGTCCAGTTCTAGATCCACTATTGCCGCCCCTTCCCAGATCCACAACCTCCACCATCCAACAACAACAATCAACACCACCATAACCTTCTCCCAAAAACTTGATGGCTAATAGAAGAAAATGAAAGAAAGATGGAAGAAGGAAATAGGAAGAGTAAAATGAGAAGTATAAAATTTAAAAAATATAAATCATATATCCCAATTCGATTTTCGAATCGGTTTTCGAGTTAGATACCAAATTCGAAAACCAATTCTAAAACCGAATTCATAATTCGAATTCGGTTTCAAACCAAACCTAATTCG
Organism: Leptodermis oblonga; assembly: GCA_016801395.1. Taxonomy (NCBI): domain Eukaryota; kingdom Viridiplantae; phylum Streptophyta; class Magnoliopsida; order Gentianales; family Rubiaceae; genus Leptodermis; species Leptodermis oblonga. Next base: position 8,031,997 of record CM028751.1, on the reverse strand, counting down.
AATACTGAATTAAAATTGGGTTATTCGAATTTGGTAAATTCGAATTCGGTTCGATTTTCGAATTGGACTAAACCATGCCCACTCCTAGTTTCCTAATCAATACAAAATTAGAAAGTCTGGTCTAACTAAGATTTTGACGAGAATGGAGAGAATATCTTTCTAGTGCCTGAAGCATTGTACAGACTCAAAATTTATTAGCTTTAAATGCAGGGAAGAAGAAGACGCGGGATGTGATCCTAGGAACAGGTAAAATGCAACAGTTCAAACTTCTTGGTTGGTTGATCTTATGATTGAGTTAAAAACAAACATAACCAATATATAGTATCTTGTTTAGCATAACTTACAATGCTCTTTTACATTCTGGAAAAGAAAAGGTTTGTCATTTGGTGTTACCTTAACTAATGATTCCCCAATGCAGGAGTTGCTGTGGTTGGAATTGTGATATTGATATGTTTCTTATTATGGCATTATAAGTTCAAGAAATGTTTTTATGAATCTACTCTAATCTTGCGAATGAAGATGAGAAAAGATCAAAATCTTGAAACCTTCATCAGGGAATGTGGAGGATCACTGGCACCCAAATGTTACTCCTATTCCGACATCAAGAAAATGACAAACTCATTCAAAGATGAACTCGGCAAAGGCGGCTATGGAACTGTCTACAAAGGAAAAATATTCGATGGTCATCTTGTTGCTGTTAAGATCCTAAATGTAGTAAATGAAAATGACGAAGATTTCATCAATGAAGTCCGAAGCATCAGCAGAACTTCACATGTCAATGTTGTCAAGCTTTTGGGATTCTGCATTCAAGGTAAAATGAGAGCCTTGGTATATGAATTCATGGCAAATGGATCTTTAGAGAAATACATCCACAGCCAGAAAAACACCAAGAATTTTCATCATTTAGGAATGGACAAACTTTACAAAATTTCACTTGGTGTTGCTCGTGGACTTGAGTACTTACACAGGGGATGCAGTACTCGCATTTTGCATTTCGACATAAAACCTCACAACATTCTTTTGGATGAGGATTTTTGTCCTAAGATTTCTGACTTTGGGCTGGCAAAGCAATGCACCAATAAAGAGAGCGTTGCCAGAGGAACAATTGGTTACATAGCCCCAGAGCTAATCAGCAGATGCTTTGGAGTAGTTTCCTACAAATCTGATGTTTACAGTTACGGAATGATGATTATGGAAATTGTTGGTCGGAGAAAGAATGTCAGTGTTGAAACAAGCAATGCGAGTGAGATATTCTTTCCTCATTGGGCTTATCAGCATTTGATTATTGAAAATGATCTGAGATTGAAGGGAGTTGTGACTTCAGAAGAAGATGAAATTGCTAAGAAAATAATACAGGTGGGATTGTGGTGCATACAGAATAATCCCTCACGGAGACCAACGATGAGCAAAGTTATTGATATGCTCGAGGGTGATTTGCAGGCATTGGAAATTCCTCCAAAATCTTACTTCGATTCTACTTCAACATCACCAGAGTCTTCTTTCCATCAACTTGATGTTTCTGAAATTTCATCAACTCTATTGAATTCCTAGTATGTTAGAGCCACCCATGACCTTAAGTTGTGTGTCATGGATGGAACCTATGATCAGTCCCATTATTAATGTTGATACAATTTTTTTGTTTCATGCCATTCAGATATATAGTGTTATTCCTTTTGGATCATTCATATTGGAATTTCAGTTGCTTAATTAATTTAGCATTTTGATTTCAACACAAAAATGTCCTTAAAATGTAAATATAAATGGAAGAGGAGGCAACAGCAGTCCTGCTTCTCCATTGAGTTGCTTTTTGGTGGTGGGGATGGGGCAGTCAAATTTGGGAGAGTAATATATATACACTTTTGAGGTATTAATTGATACGTACATAATGGGATGCTCTCTTCCAATTCCACTCCTAGAACGAGGAAAATGGAAGCCATTTACCAACTCAAGCCAACCAATACATATACTAGTATTTCCTCTACTTTTGAATTCAGTATCTTCCTCTAGCTACTTCGTGATCCCAGATGAACCAACCTTTCCTGTGAGCAAAATGTACAATTTAATCTTTCTTTTCATCTTTATACTCGGAAAATCTTGTGCTGCTGTTGATTTCAGGTATGAAGTATGTGCTCCAAGAATATGTGGCAATGTTAGCATAAGCTATCCTTTCTACATTCGAGGTCAGCAAGAATCCTTCTGTGGATTCCCTAAATTTGAAATAAATTGCAGCCACTCTGCTAGTCCCGTAATCCATATACCTGAGAATGATTATGTGATTGATGCAATTTTTTATGAGAAGAAAAAATTTCGGGTGCATAGTGCGGAAGTTACAAGTACCACCAATTGTCTGCCTCAGATTGGAAATATAACAGAAGGGGAAGTTTTCAATGTTTCCAGGGCCTCAAAAAGTCTTCATGTTTTGTCAAATTGCTCACAAAAACTGCCTGCTGTGTTGCAAAAATACAGGAAGGTTCTTTGTGATGAGAAGGACAACAACGCATGGGGTTTAGCTATGTTTGGAGATGATCAAAACTTGAATGTTGCTTTGGAAGAATGTGAAACAAATGTGTTGGCTCCGGTGGAAGGCGGTGGAGATGTCGGAGTGGTAGACTATGAAGGGCTTTTGGGGAGGGGATTTGTGTTAAAATGGAAGGCAGGTGAGTGCAGCATTTGTGAGAGAGACGGTGGAAGATGTGGCTACAACACCACCACTTTTGAATTCGAATGCTTTTGCCCTGACAAACCTCATAAAGGGAGTTGTAAGCCTCGTAAGTTTTTCTACCCCTCTCTGTTTTCATTTGTTTTCTTCTCATTTATTACCATAATTAGGCTGAAAATATTCATACAACACCATCATGATCCATATATTTGATCCCACGTAGTGAGACAAAGGCTATGTGTTGTTGTTGTTGTTGTTATTGTGTTAGTGGTTGAAGGTACTGCTTGATTAATTTGTTCTTATTTAGAAGAGTCATGGACATTTTGCATCTCGGCTTCAACTTGACATTATTTTGAAGAGTCAAAAGAATGAAGTGTTTGCATGGGTTTAAGTCTTAACACTTTGTGGAAAGAAAGAGAGGCAGGAATTGCCACAAGTAGTCCGTAAGCATTTCCAAGTCAAAATAATGAACTTGTCTTTGTCTCCTCCTTGTACAGTTTGAATCTTTTTTCCTTGTGGAATTCGACACTCTTTCTTTATGTTGATCTTTTGAGCTGGCTTAAAATTTATTAGTCGCTCTATTTCATTAGAATAATTTACTTTGGAGTTGTATCTTGTGACTCATAAATAGTTGCACTTCTAGACTGTTCTAGTGGAATGGAAGGAGTATCTCTCTAGTGCCCGAAGCCCTGTAACTCAAATTTTTTTAGCTTTAAATGCAGGGAACAAGACGCGGGAAATGATTCTAGGAACAGGTTAACTTCTGTCGTTATATATAATTGAGGCCAAAATGAAACACTTCAAAACTTTTTGGTTGGTTGATGTTATGATTCAGTAATCATGGTCAGATTAATTTATTATGCTTTTTCAACATTATTTGGTGTTTTTATCAGGACTCGCTATGAGTGGAATAATATTATTGATCTGTTACTTCATGTGGCATTATAAATTCAAGAAATCGTCTGTTGGCCAAAATGTTGAAACCTTCATCAGGCAATGTGGAGGATCACTGGCACCCAAATGTTACTCCTATTCTGACATCAAGAAAATGACAAACTCATTCAGTCATGAACTCGGTAAAGGAGGCTACGGAACTGTCTACAAAGGTAAACTTTTAGATGGTCATCTTGTTGCTGTTAAGATCCTAAATGCAGTAAATGAAAATGACGAAGACTTCATCAATGAAGTCCGAAGCATAAGCAGAACTTCACATGTCAATGTTGTCAAGCTTTTCGGATTCTGCATTCAAGGTAAAAGGAGAGCCTTGGTATATGAATTCATGCCAAATGGATCTCTAGAGAAATACATTCACAGCAAGAAAAACTCTGAGATTTATCATCATTTAGGAATGGACAAACTTTACGAAATTTCACTTGGGGTTGCTCGGGGACTCGAGTACTTACACAGGGGATGCAATACTTGTATTTTGCATTTCGACATAAAGCCTCACAACATTCTTTTGGACAAAGATTTTTGTCCCAAGATTTCTGACTTTGGGATGGCAAAGCAATGCACCAATAAAGAGAGCGCCATGTCCATTTCAGAAGCCAGAGGAACAATTGGTTACATAGCCCCTGAATTAATCAACAGATGCTTTGGCGTAGTTTCCTACAAATCTGATGTATACAGCTATGGAATGATGATTCTTGAAATTGTTGGTAGAAGAAAGAATATCAGCTTGGAAACGAGCCATGCGAGTGAGATATTTTTTCCTCGTTGGGCTTATCAGCATTTGATCATTGACAAAGATTTGCAAATGAAGGGAGTTAATGTGAATTTGGAGGAAGATGAAATTGCCAAGAAAATAATACAGGTGGGTTTGTGGTGCATACAGAAAGATCCTTCACAGAGACCAACAATGAGCAAAGTAATTGAAATGCTTGAAAGCGATTTGCAGGCCTTAGAAATCCCTCCAAAACCTTTCTTTGATTCGCCTTCATCATCACCTGAGTCTTCATCTTTTCGTCGTGAAGTTTCTGAATTATCTTCAACTCTGCTGAATTCTTAGTATATCTGTAAGATCCACCCATGATCCTAAGCTGTCTCATGGAAAAATGAAATGTCTCTATCCTACAGTTTTAGCGATCCTGATTTCCTAGATTATCTTTGGAACTAAATCTGGCAAGAAAGAAGTACTCATAATATATATAAAATATTGAATGTAATAGTCATAACTGATTCCAACTATATATACTCAATACTGCTACCCTTTTATGTCTCAGTCAAGGGTTTAATTTGTACGTTTCAGAAGCCGAGAGTTTATTTTGTATTTACGACAACCCCTTTGTATTTCGCCCTAAAAACTAGTAATTTTATCCGAGCTCAAGGCTTCACTCAGCCTTCATGGGAAACATTGAATAAGACAATGATTTTATCTCAGAAGAGTATATGACTGAACCATCCTATGTGGTGGAGCAAATGCACCCAATAATCGTATTGATGAGAAATCATTCTTTACCGTGGGTTGAGGCTTTACCTGGAATAAACACATACAATTTTTCTCATGTTTCACCTGTTCAGTTCAATTATACAGGGAATGTGGCAGCTTGTTTCTCACCAGAGAATCATCGATCCAATCCACCTTCATTTCATCTAGTTGATCCTCCAGTCCAGAACAGAACACCATTATAGATGGACATATTTGAGCTATTTAACTTATTCTCATATAAAAAGCTGGAAAGTTAGGATTGAATGGAGGTGAAGGGACTGCGATACCAAGTACGGTAGGGATCGGATCAATGGGAACCTGTAATGACCAGGATGGCGCGACAGTATATGGTCCATGAGTGTAAGAAGGGGCATCAGATGAAGATGATGATCCATATGTGCAACCTCCCCATACGGACCGAAAACTTGAGACTTTTATGATTATGCACTAAGAAAATAAGACCAGGTAGACTATAAGAGGCTCACCCGCCGGTGCCAAATGTTAGGCCTACTTCTTGTCTTTCCAATTTTTACTTTCTATTTCTCCTCTTTTCTTTTTCTGCTTTTATAAAACGGGTATTCAATCCCACTTTTAATTTAAGAAAAAATAAGAAAAGAAAGAATGTCGCCATGGAAACAAGCCATGCGGGTGAGATATCTTTTCCTTGTTGGGCTTATCAGCACTTGATCATCGACAAAGATCTGACATTGAAAGGAACTGTGACTTTGAAAGAAGATGACATTGCTAAGAAAATCATACCAGTGGAATTTCAGTTGTTTAATCAATGTAACATTTTGATTCGAACACAAATTTGATCAAACATGTCTTTAAAATGTGTGCTTCTCCATTGAGGATCGGAGCTTTTTGGTGGTGGGGCTGGGGCAGTTAATATATATATACTTTTGAGGCATGGAAACACCATAATGGGCTGCTACTTTTGAGACATTGATTTCCAATTCCACTCGCAGAACCAGGAAAATGGAAACCAACCAACTCAAGCCAACCAATACATATACTAGTATTTCCTCTACTTTTGAACTCAATATCTTCCTTCCTCCAGCTAATTCATGATCCCAGATGATCCTTTCCAGTAAAATGTACAATTTAATCTTGCTTTTCATCTTTGTACTGGGAAAATCTTGTGCTGCTGTTGATTTCAGGTATGAAGCCTGTGCTCCAAGAATGTGTGGCAATGTTACCATAAGCTATCCTTTCTACATTCGAGGTCAGCAAGAATCCTACTGTGGTTTCCCTAACTTTGAAATCAATTGCAGCGATTCTGCAAGGCCGATAGTCCATATACCTGAGAATGATTATGTGATTGACAGAATTTCCTATGACAACCATACTTTTCGGGTGCATAGTGCGGCTGTTACAGTTACCACCAATTGTCTGCCTCAGATTGGAAATATAACAGAAGGTGATCTAGTTTTCAATGTTTCCGGGGCGTCAGAAAGTCTTCATCTGTTGTCAAATTGCTCACAAAAACTCCCTGAGGTGTTGAACAAATACAGGAAGGTTCTTTGTGATGAGAAGGACAACAACGCATGGGGTTTGGCTATGTTTGAGAATGATCAAAACTTGAATGTTGCTTTGGAAGAATGTAAAACAAATGTGTTGGCTCCGGTGGAAGGTGGCGGTGGAGATGACGGAGTGGTAGACTATGAAGGGCTTTTGGGGAGGGGATTTGTGTTAAACTGGACGGCTGCTGACTGCAGCACTTGTCAGAGAAGCGGTGGAAGATGTGGCTACAACACCACCAGTTTTCAATTCGTATGCTTTTGCCCTGACAGACCTCATAAAGGGAGTTGTAAGCCTTGTAAGTTCTTGGACCCCTCTCTGTTTTTATTTGTTTTCCTCAAAAGATCTCATTACCATAGTTTGGCAGAAACTATTCATGCAACACCATCATGATCATTTGATCCCATGTAGTCAGACAAAGGCTCCGTTGTTATTGCTCCATTTCAAACAGAACTAGTGCTTGATTCATTTGGTGATTTGCTACGATTCAGTCTTACTTTTACGAAATTTGATTGTTCTTATTTAGAAGAGTCATGGACATTTTGCACAAGTAGTCGTTACATGCGTGAGTTAGTTAGATAGTCTCCAATAATACCTTTCTCAACCTTTTGGCCGACATCAAATGAGGAACTTAAACTAGAGCACAGAGATCGAGATTTGTACCAAACATAAATTTGTACAGTTTGAATCTTTTTTCCTTGCGAAATTTGACACACTTTTTTTATGTTGGTCTTTTGAAAATCTATTACTCCCTCTGTTTCATTAGAAGAGTTTACTTTGGAGTTGTATCTTGTGACTCATAAACTATGTTGCTCGGACTTGGGTACAGGTGTCGGGTATGGGTGCAGGTCTAAGCGTCGGGTGAGCATTTCCCTAAATTTTAAGGTACGGGGACACCACCGCGGGTACGGGGATATAGGTTATAATTTAGTATTTTAGTATTTTGTAACACATTTTACTAGTATTTCACTCAGATTTTAGTATTTCAGAGATAAGAAAGCAAGACTCAAATAGGACTCTACCATCTTCTATGATTCTATCTCTATTTAAAGAGCCCTGTTTGAGTTAATATAGTACAACACAAACAGGACTCTGCCATCTTACATCTCTATCTAAAGAGAGCAGTATCACACGAGCTACAAACCAGGAACTGAACCTAAAATTTCAACAAAAAAAAACTCAGCAGTTCTCCTCCTCCCTCCTCTTGGTATCAGACAACGGATCCTAATTTCTAGGACCGTATCTGGTGCGTATTTAGCACCCATATCGTGTCGACACGGGTACTCCTCCAATTTTGAAGAGTCCGAGTGACATAGCTCATAAATGGCTGTACCACTGGACTCTTCTTGTGGAATGGAAGGAATACCTCTCTAGTGCCCGAAGCCCTGTACTGACTCAAAATTTTATTAGCTTTAAATGCAGGGAACAAGAGTTACAAGACGCGGGAGGTGATTCTAGGAACAGGTAAAATAAACTTCTGTCATTATATATACTTGAGGCCAAAATGCAACACTTCAAAACTTTTTGGTTGGTTAATGTTATGATTCAGTAATCATGGTCAGATTAATTTATTATGCTTTTTAAACATTATTTGGTGTTTTTATCAGGAGGAGTCGCTATGAGTGGAATAATATTATTGATATGTTACTTCATGTGGCATTATAAATTCAAGAAATCGTCTGATGGCCGAAATGTTGAAACCTTCATGAGGCAATGTGGAGGATCACTGGCACCCAAATGTTACTCCTTTTCTGACATCAAGAAAATGACAAACTCATTCAAAGATGAACTCGGCAAAGGCAGCTATGGAACTGTCTACAAAGGAAAACTTTTGGATGGTCATCTTGTTGCTGTTAAGATCCTAAATGCAGTAAGTGAAAATGACGAAGATTTCATCAATGAAGTCCGAAGCATAAGCAGAACTTCACATGTCAATGTTGTCAAGCTTTTTGGATTCTGCATTCAAGGTAAAAGGAGAGCCTTGGTATACGAATTCATGCCAAATGGATCTTTAGAGAAATACATCCACAGCCAGAAAAACGACAAGATTTTTCATCGTTTAGGAATGGACAAACTTTACGAAATTTCACTTGGTGTTGCTCGGGGACTCGAGTACTTACACAGGGGATGCAATACTCATATTTTGCATTTTGATATAAAACCTCACAACATTCTTTTGGACAAAGATTTTTGTCCTAAGATTTCTGACTTCGGGATGGCAAAGCAATGGACCAAGAAAGAGAGCGCGGTATCCATTTTTGAAGCCAGAGGAACAATTGGTTACATAGCCCCTGAACTGATCAACAGATGTTTTGGAGTGGTTTCCTACAAATCTGATGTTTACAGCTACGGAATGATGATCCTTGAAATTGTTGGTCGGAGAAAGAATGTCAGCGTTGAAACAAGCCATGCGAGTGAGATATTCTTTCCTCATTGGGCTTATCAGCATTTGATTATTGACAATGATTTGAGATTGAAAGGAGTTGTGACTTCGGAAGAAGATGAAATTGCTAAGAAAATAATACAGGCGGGATTGTGGTGCATACAGAATGATCCTTCACGGAGACCAACAATGAGCAAAGTAATCGATATGCTTGAGGGTGATTTGCAGGCATTGGAAATTCCTCCAAAACCTTACTTTGATTCTGCTTCAACATCACCTCAATCTTCTTTTCTTCAAGATGTTTCTGAATTCTCTTCAACTACACTGAATTCCTAGTATGTTAGATCCACCCATGATCGTTAATGTTGATTATAAATTTTTATTTTTGTACTTCATTCAAGAATTGTTTTTGATCTAATCTGTAGGAATCAATAGAAAAGGCAAATCCCTAGTTTTCTGATTTCTGTGACTTGAGAATGTATGTCCTTGTGCTTTTTATTTTTTTCATATCTTCAAAAATAAAACAACTTTATATGGTGTACAACTTTTCCTTTGATTCCAAGATTTTCCTTCATTTAAGAATATAAAAAAAAGGTGATTACTTGCTAAGACGAAAACAAACACAATAGTAATTCTGGAAAAAATTACTATCCATGTCAATCTTGCTTGTCAACAAAACGAAACCTAAAAGTGTGGATATAACCTTAAATAGTCTTAAGACTTAGTGGAAAGTAAGAGAGGCCGGAAACAAACAAACTACTGAAGAGAAAGAGAACCAGCTGCAACATGAAACAATGGAAGGCCGAGATTTAGAGCAAGAGTTTGATTCAGAACAAGAATTGAATATCATAGCATGCAAATGAGGAAAATTTCATGCCTGTGATTTCAAAAAATCAAGAAGATGAAAGGATAACTCTTTATCTGGAAAAACATTTTTATCTCCGACATCTCCACCGCCTTCCACTTGAGCCAAAACATTTTTTTTACATTCTTCCAAAGCAACATTCAAGTTTTGATCATTCCCAAACATATCCAAACCCCATGCATTCCTGTCCTTCTCATAACAAGGGTACTTCCAGTATTTCTGCAACACCTCAGGCAGCCTTTCTGAGCAATTTGACAAAAGATGATGACTTTTTTACGCCCCAGAAACAACGAAAAGTTCATGATCGGTAGCATTTCCAATTTGAGGCAGACAATTGGTGGTATTCGTAACTGTCGCACTATGGACCCGAAAACTTCGATTCTCATAGACAATTCTTTCAATCACATAATCATGTTCAGGTATATGGATTATCGGACTCTCGGACTCGCTACAATTGCTTCCAAAGTTAGGGAACCCACAGTAGGGATCTTGCTGACCTCAACTGTAAAAGGGATAACTTATGTAAGCATTGCCAAACATTTTTGGGGCACATGCTTCATACCTGAAATAAACAGCAGCAGCAGCAGATTTTCCCAGTAGAAAGAAGAAAAGCAAGATTAACCCAAGATCCAAAATTTCAGGCAAATTGTGCATTTTAGTGGAAAGGTTCATCTGGGATCATGAACTGGAGGATGACACTGAGTTTCAAAAGTAGAGGAAATACTAGTACATGTATTGGTTGGCTTGACTTGGTAAATGGTTTCCATTTTCCTGGAAGAAAGCAAGAAGTCTTTCCACTGCAAGTCAGCCCCATTATTGATAATAAGGCTCTGTTTTTTTTTGTGATTAAATTGGGAAATTTTTGTTTGAAGGAAGGAATATTTTCTTTGAGAGAATTTGTGTAGGAAAGAAAAGAAAAAAGTAATTACTATGTTATTTTTTAAATTTATGTGAGTGGAGATTGAGAGGGAATTTTAAATTTTAACTTTTGAATTGGGTAGAAAATGAAGTTATTTCTTTGTGTAAAATTTTGGAGAAAAAAAAAGTGACGATTTGCTTTGTTCTTTCCATTTCATTCCAAGAAAATCATCACTTTTTTTTTTCCCTAAAATTTTAAATTTGATGGATCAAATGATCCTACGTACAACGTGGCCATAATAGACCATTGGTTTCTTTCAACTTTCAAAGTTAAAAGAAAAATATGAACTTCATCTTTAGCTCAATAGCAACTGCCAGTAAAATATTAAAATACTTATAAATATAAATTTCTAGTATTCAAAGAAAATGTTACGACTGACAAAAGATAAAACTGAACAAAATGTCCCAAAAACCTTCATCCTCGTAGCAACAACACATTTTGGGTAATAGATCTAACTTCTTCTTTTTTTCAAAATTGAGGTAATCTCAAATTCACCGGGCACAACTATACTTCACACCAGAGTCGGATATCCTGCTAGCTATAAAATTAGTCCCTCAACTGGTGTGGGTATATCCTCCACTATATTTTTTTTCACCTTCATCTTCATTATCAACTTCTTCCCTCAACTAATGCTTCAAAAGTATATTTCCCTCAGTCCCACTAGAAGAGTCAAGTTTCAAAATAATTTTTTTGTTCTATCAAGTTTTGATTTCTTTACTCATACACTTACTAATAAAATCATGTGTGGTTCATAATTAATTAACCTTTGAAAAGTAAGGACATTAGTGGGAGAAATGGTAGCAAATTACTTGTTTTAGATGTTGTACCTTTCCACCCATAAAAAATTGTATATTCTTCAAACCGTACTCTTCTAATGGAACAGATGAAATATATATTACTCTCAAATTAACTTCCCAGTCAGCCCTACCACCAAAAATCTTATATTTCTCCTCAATGGAGAAGCAGGACTGCAAGAGCCTCCTTCTCTTCCATCTATATTTACATTTTAAGGACAAAATTTGTGTTGAAATCACAATGTTAAACTGATTAAATAACTGAAATTCCAGTATGAATAAGCTAAGAGGGATAGCACGAAAACTGTATCAACATGAATAATGGGACTGATCATAGGTCCCATGAGACAGCTTAGGCTCATGGGTGGTTCTTATGTACATATATATATACCATGGATTCAGCACAGAGTTGATGAGAATTCAAAAATACTATGACCAAAAGATGAAGACTGTGGTGATGATGAAGGAGAATCAAAGAAAGGTTTTGGAGGAATTTCTAATGCCTGCAAATTACCCTCAAGCATATCGATTACTTTGCTCATCGTTGGTCTCTGTGAAGGATCTTTCTGTATGCACCACAATCCCACCTGTATTATTTTCTTGACAGTTTCATCTTCCTCCAAAGTCACATAGTTAACTCCCTTCAGTTGCAGATCTTTGTCAATGATCAAATGCTGGTAAGCCCAACGTGGAAAAAATATCTCACTCGCATGGCTCGTTTCCAAGCTGACATTCTTTCTTCGACCAACAATTTCCAGAATCATCATTCCGTAGCTGTAAACATCAGATTTTTAGGAAACCACTCCAAAGCATCTGCTGATTAGTTCAGGGGCTATGTAACCAATTGTTCCTCTGGCTTCTAAAATTGATATCGCGCTCTCTCTATTGGTTCATTGCTTTGCCATCCCGAAATCAGAAATCTTCGGACAAAAATCTTCATCCAAAAGGATGTTGTGAGGCTTTATGTCGAAATGCAAAATGCAAGTGTTGCATCCTCTATGTAAGTACTCCAGTCCCCGAGCAACCCCAAGTGAAATCTCGTAAAGTTTGTCCATTCCCAGATGAGGATAAGAGTTTTTCTGGCTGTGGATGTATTTCTCTAACGCTCCATTAGGCATGAATTCATATACCAAAAGCTCTTATTTTACCTTGAAGGCAGAACCCCAAAAGCTTGACAACATTGACATGTGAAGTTCTACCAATGCTTAAGAGTTAAGACTTCTTTGACAAAATCTTCTTCATTTTCATTTGTTGCATTTAGGATTTTAACTGCAACAAAACGGCCATGTGAAAGTTTTCCTTTGTAGGCAGTTCCATAGCCTCCTTTGCCGAGCTCATCTTTGAATGAGTTTGCCATTTTCTTGTTGTCAGAATAGGAGTAACATTTTAGTGCCAGTTATCCACATTCCCTGATGAAGGTTTCAAGATTTTGGTCTTTTCTTTTCTTCATTCCCAAGATTAAGGTAGATCCGTCAGACCATTTCTTGAATTTATATAAATATAAAAGGAAACATGTCAATAATCCCAGTCCGCCGCCAACTACTGCTGAAACAAGAGAAACATTAGTTAAGTTGATTAGTACAGTACATCTACTATAGAGTTAAACAATGCATCACAAAACAAAATTTCTAAATCCTACACTTAGTCTAATAGCCTAAGGGTCCGTTTGCTTAAACGGAATTAGAATTGAATTGGAATTCTATAGAATTGAATTTTGGAATTGGAATTGTAAATCCACTTGAATTCCATTGTTTGGTAAAAGAATAGAATTGTGTAGAAATGAAATTGCTATTCTAATTCTTTTGTTTGAATATATAAAATCTTAAATAGAATTAGAATTCTTTTATAATTGTAAAATAGTCATATTTAATTTTTTTTTTTTTTTTGTTATTAATTATAAGAGTGTTCAAATTGACTGACCAGACCCGATTCGACTGAACTGAACAGTTCGGATCAAATTCAATGTGCGGTTCGGTTGAGTTTAAAATGTCCTATATTAACAAAAATAAAATCTTCAGTCCACCCCCAACAAAAAAAAAATAAAAATAAAAATAAAACTCTGGGAATGTACAAAATAAAAATAAAAAAAAACTCCCAGCCCCAAAACAAAAAATCCTCACCAGAAAAAAAAAAGATAAACCAGTATATCCCCAGCCCCATTTTTAATTTTTAATATTCTACTTCTAAAAATTATAGATTAAATAGTTTTAATTATTTTATTTAAGAAAATATAAATGTCATAATATTTTGTATATATTAAAATATAATTTAAGGTAGGGGTAAGCAATATAGTTTGCAGTATCGCAATACGTATCCTAGGATCGTACGATACTACAATCCCAAAATACTAAATCGATCCTACTTCCGATACTATAAAAATTTGCTAAAATGATTCAAATAAGAGTAGTTTTTATAATTTATTAGTAATTTTATACCTGCATATTTCGTGTAGGATCTTACGATACTACGATCCGATACTATCGATACCGATCCACACAGGATCACGATTTTGCAGACTATGGTGAGCAAAGCTCAGACCAGACCCGACCCGACCCGACAGGTCCGGGTTTGGGATTTTTTTTTTTTTTTTTTTGTCCCAAATGAAAATGTTTCAAAATTATATTATTTTTTCTTAAGATGATATTTGAGCACGTGACCTAAGTTTAATAATTAACTTTAAGGTAAGCTAATTAGCCACTCTTACTTTTTGTTTTGTTATATTATCTTTTTATCTTTATTATATTACTCCCTCCGTCCCATTTAAATAGTCCACTTTAAAAAAAAAATTTTGTCCCATTTAAAGAGTCCACTTTGAATTTATTTATATTACATACCCTTACTAATATAACAATGTGTGGTTCATAATTAACCCTTACTTCTAAAGTAAGTATATAAATGGAAAATATGTGGTAAATTACTTATTTTAGGTGTTGTACCTCACAACTCATAATAAGTTGTACATATTTTAAAATGAACTCTTTGAGTGGGACGGAGGGAGTATATGTTTATTTATATATCAATTCTTTATACTACATATATTATAATAATTGTTTTTTAAAACAATAGACATTATAATACTATATAAACTAATGGTATAATTTACATTTTATGTTATTTTTCTCTTTACTGTTTGTACATTTCTATTACTATTTTTAAAAAAATTACTATAATAAAAAAAATAATAGAGTATAATTTTACTTATTTAAGATATCAACTTTCAATTGAGAAGCATAGTATTTAAATTTAAAATAATATATAAATTTACAGAATAAAATGTTATTTATTTTTTTTATATAAAAAATTAAATTTTGTTTAGATTGTGAAATACATGTGTGATGTAATTTAAATCATTAATATAATTGAAAAAAATATTAAATGATTTATAGTTTAATTTGTTGTATAATATAATAATAAGAAGAAAAAATAACAAAACAAAGAGTTGCTAAAGTGGTTAATTAACTTTTCTTAATTGGTTTGTCAACCTTAGGTTGTGTGTTCAAACCCTAACTTATGCCAATGAACATTATAATTTTTACATATTTAAAAAAAAAAAAAAAGGAGAGTCAACCGAACCGGGAAAAAACCCAACCCGCGGGTCAGGTTTTTTTGGGTTCGGTTCCGGGTCGACCCACGGGGTTTTTTTTACCAGCCCTAATTTAAGATAATAACATGCATTGTAAAAAAAATATAAATTACTTTCATGAGATAACAGTCAAAATACGTTTTAAACATTTTTTTTTTAAAATACTTGCCCAAACGCAAGGATGAAAAAAAAAATAAAAGGAAAACATTAATTAAAAAAACTGAAAAAAAAATATAAAAACTAAACACACACCATAATTAATATATATTATATATATATATATGTATACATATATATAGACACAGACTCCACAACACCACACACGGGCACACACATCACACACATTACACACTTACACACACATATGCCTCAAAAAAGGAAAGAAAATAAAACACACACACCAAAGTATAGAATCAGAATTAGAATTAAAATTCTTAGGCCCAACCAAAGAATTGAAATTGTGGAATTGGAGGTATTTGGAATTGGAATTCAATTCCAATTCTTAAAATTATTTTACAAACAAACAATGGAATTGAAATTAGAGCCCCAATTCCAATTCCATATCCCAATTCCATGGGAAACAAACAAAGCCTAATAGTTTTCACAAAAGATCCAAACAGAACAATAAAATGAGTAATGATACACAACTCAACTAATCATCTCAATTTTCTCGTAGCAAGTGAGGTGTCATGCATTCATTGGTTATACTTTTATAAAATAATTATTAGTATTACATTATTGACCAATGAATGTATAACATCTCACTTACTATGAGAAAGTTGAGAATATTAGTTGAGTTGTGTATCATTACTCCAATAAAATATTGAAATGTATATGGGAAGCTAATTGACATAAGTAAGGTAGACAAAAAATCTCAAAGGAACTGATATAGAATATTACTAGCATGTACGACAGTAGTTTAGATCTTTTGTCCAATTTGTCCCTTCTTATTCTGTTCAACAATAACAAAGGAAATTTACGCCCTCGCATCAGAAATTCACTTTATTGTTGATGAACAAAAGAATAATATAGAACAAATTGGACAGAGGATTCGAAGTGGTACGACATAAGTATAAGTTTACCTATGAGTATAATAGCATGGAATCTCTTCTTTCCTACATTGAAGGGAAACAAAAACAAATGGTCAACTGACGCACAAGAGCATTTCTTGCTGGAGCAAACCGAACTATAAACGAAAAGAAACAGTGTAAAACAGGACATATTGGTGGGGTACTAACCTGAGCCAAGGCTATTTCCAGCATTGACACAACGAGTTTTCTTGGAGAGTTGATCAATTTGACAAACGCCACCTCTACGACGACAGTCGTAGCAATCATCAGATAAACACCACTGAAGGAGAATTTGGAAGACTGATTTCGTAATAGAAAGATAAACAACTTTGGGTGGCCAACAGAGATTGAAGAAGTCCGGAATAAAGCGTCATGGTGGAATTAGAATCATCTATGGATTCCGGTCGAAACCACTGCGGTGGTAGATACCCAAGTGCGATCCTCGGAAAAGGTTTAGCAGTACAATCCAGCACGCACAACCCACAATTATAACGCTGCAATTGGGTGAAAGGGAACATCAAACTCATGTTTCCACAGGTGAAATTCGCCGGACAAGTGGCATTTGCCTCTATGCTCTGTTCTTGTTGAGTCGAAAAAGGCAGAGCTCGGGAGAGCAAAACCACAGCCAAAAACAATGCAGGGCCCATGCTAAAATTCCCAACACAGATTACCATAGTCTTGCTACATCAAGTATCGTTTACTACTATTTTATTCATGATTGACCCCTGTTGACTTGGAATTTGGAATGTTGCGCAAATTATTTCGTTCCTTGCTATCTCTTCGAAAGGCTGGAAATTAATTAGTTTGAAGACTTTTAAAGTCTTCAAAAGTGAAGTGCTAAAAATATTACTTTACTTTTTCAAAATCTCCCATTTGGTTATTAAACTCTTTTTTTTTTTTCCAGAAATGTCACCATACATTCAAGATTAACCCACATTCTAAAATTTCTGTCGAATTTTACATTTTGCTGGAAATGTTCATCTCAGATATTCATGAAGCTAGAAAGGAAGATATTGAGCTCAAAAAAGTAGAGGCTTTACCGGTACAAAGGCTATTATTGTGTTCTAAGACTAACAAGCAAGACTAACTCTAATCTGTTACACAAGATTGAGTAAGTATGTTTATTTGGAATAACTAAATAAAAATAAAGAATTGTGATAAAGAAATGAGACCCTCAACATGAGGGCTTTAGATCGTGTACTACTTAACACATTGTACTCTATCATAATTCAGAAGTAATGTTTTTAAACTCGTACCGGTTGGATCGTCAACCGTCCGCTGGTCCGGTCCGAGTTGCCACCGAAAACCGAATAAGTAAAAAGCAGTCAACGTTGGTCAAAACCCGGGTTTGGCCTTGTTTAACAGGATTTTAGGCTCTGTTCTCTTGTGACTTGTGTAGGGAAAATTTTGTTGGAGGGAAGTTTTTTGTTGGAAATTTGTTGGAGGGAATTTTTTTTGGGAAATTGTGTAGATGAGAGATAAAAAAGTGTAATAATTGTGTTATCTTTTGAATTTATATGAGTATGTATTTAGAGGAAATTTTAAAATTTTAATTTTGAATTGTTGAAAAAGTGAAATTGTTTATTTGTGTAAAGTTTTGAAAAAAAAAAAAAAGTGATGATTCTTGGGAAATTGACACAAGAGAACAAAGCCTTAGTTCAACTCGCCCCCAATAAAAAATTTAAAATGGGGTTTTGAATTTTTTTTATTATTTTCAGCCCACATTTTGTTTTGGGCTGCAATTTATTAATCTTTAAACATATTTTTATCCCTATAATAAATTTATTATTAGGTTTTGAAACTAAATATGAAGACTTAAGCCCTTTGTATTAGTTTTATAGAGCTCTTTACTACTTTCTTATATAACTAATGTGTGTACATTTTATTTTACATGATCATCTCTTTTTTAATTCACTGACAGTTTTCTTTTTTATATTTTAGAATTATAGGTAATTTAAAATTTAGATGAATAAAATACTTTATAAGTAACATTAGAAATATTACATGTTATATAATTATTAATATATTTATTATTTTAAATATATTTATGATGTCATCCGATTCAACCCCCGATCCGACCGATTGGCTCTTGAAACCCTAGTTTTCCCGAGTCAATGATCGGTCCGAGTTTAAAACATTGTTAAGAAAGGGTAAATGTATTTTCTATTTTTTATTCTATTTTGTGAGAGCACACACCGATTGTGTAATGCATTAAGGAAAAACTTGCAAGCATCCTTCCTATTAACTCACAAGAAGTTTATTTCTATAATTTTAACCATTCACAATGATTAGATTAATGGTTTCTATTTTCCTTAGTCTCACACCAAAGCCAAACATGTACGATTGGTTTCTTATTTTCTCCCAATTATTATTCAAGAAAAGTTAAAGTTTAAATCTACTTCTTTTCTTATGTGGCGAAAGCTTAACTACAAGAAAGATTTAGTGGAAACTAGAGAGCCTCTAAAAAAATTGTTGAATCGTGCACGATTGTCAGTCAACCAGACATTTAATTAATTTTCGTTGAATTTACACTAGGAATTGTCAAAAATTAAGAAAATATCATACCGCCAATTTATTTTAGTGTCAAAACAGAGTACTACAATAAATGGCCTGCCCTTTATAAAGGAAACGTCGCCCGAACTCTCAAATAAAAATTCGGAAATATTTTTCAGAAAAAAGGAAAAATCTCCGAAACCAACATGGAATCGAACTACAAAAGAAATAAGAATAATGAAAGAGAAAAAAAAACAGCACTTAAAAAAGACATTCCATCCAAAAGATATTACTAGAATAAACATTTCCAAAAACGCCCGTTTGAAGGCTCAAACAACAGAATTTGACCAAAAAGTATTGTGTATTGGCCTATTCCCATATATCTCCAATGTGACGAATGAAAATGCATAATCTTCTACTTATAGTGTTGATTCTGCAGATATTGGTGATTTTGGTTCTTCATGACGTACTGATTATGTCTAATAAATCTATGTACTTATAAAGAATATTTAGTCTTATTGACAAAACGTTAGATTGAATTATTCATTTAAATGTTAGTAAATTGTGATTGTCAAAATAATGTGTCAAAATAAGATTAATCAGAAACGATGTTGTTTTACTTTTCACATACGAACAATGAAAACGAAAATATATCAATTATGCCAATATTGTTAATGCATGTTATCATACTTTTCAGATATGAGCAATGTAAATGTATCCATTCTACTTACATTGGTAATTTTATTTTTTAAGGCATACTAATTAAGCTTGTCCTATTGTTAGTTTTGTTTCTAAATGGTGTACTTGCTGAATATGGGCTTTTGGATATAGTCTTTTGGTTGAATATGACTTTTATATTGAATATGAAACTATGTTGTATATGGCTTTTATAGTGAATATTGGTTATATAATCACAACAAGAATATGGATTTTACACAGTATTGGGGATGAAATAATGTTGCTAAACTTAGAAATTACAAACATAACTTGAAATATAAAATTGTGGGATCTCGTCGAGTGTACTCAATCGTGGGGAAAAAAATGAAAAAGTATATTTGAAGCCAATACGGAAAAGAAGAAGAAAAGCAAGTTCCGTTTGAAAAGTATATTTTCAAGCAGATGGAAAAGAAGAAGAAAAACAAGTTTTAAAGAGAAAATTGTTTGGAAACTCGAGTGTGCTCGAGTTAAAAAAAAGGACATCTTGAGACGCAACGCACCTGCATCAACACCTTTAAACACTGATATGTGCGGTTATGAATGGACTCCATAGCGGTGTGTCACACAATTCTACTTCGGAATTAGCATGCACAATTTATCACTACACTCATTAATCTAAACCCACAAAACAAAAAACAAAAAAAAAACAAAAAACAAAAAATAGAAAGAAAAAAGCAGCCAAATCCAGCCAAAGAAGCTGAGGTGGCTCCCACCTCCCACACTCTACAACACAGCTCAATCCCAACCCCCTAGCCCCTTACCCACACCCACCCCCAACGGTTCGAAAGTACCAAAAACTAAAGGCAATTTGTGTGAGTTTTTTTGGGTAAAAATCATTTACACCCCCTCAAGGTTTTGTAAAGTTGCAACCACACCACCTCAGGTTTGGTTAAATATCATTTAACCCCTTATGTTAGTTTTCGGTTAACTTTATTGTTATTTTGAAGGGTAAAACAGTCATGCTAAAATATATAAATAAAAATTGATTGAAATTTTACTGGTTAATATTGTATTGCTCATTTTAGTAAGGTTTTATTTTTTTTTTTTTAAACAAATTGTACTATAATTATCAATATCTTACCGTATGAACTAATGTAATTTATTTATTTTTATTCATTGCAACAATATTCATGTAATTTGAAAAAATTTCTTCTTTTATTTTCATTTGTCTTCTGTACTATAATGGTATGAGACTCCTTTTTCATTGTTGCTCATTTTACCAAACTATTATCGTAAATTGACAGATCTTTTCCTTTTATTTTTGTTTGGTTTGTGTACTCTTTTGAATTAATACATTTATTTCCTCTTATCTTTCTATTTTCTCATCTTATCATGATATTCATGTAAATTGACCAAAAAAGTGTAAATTTTCATCTAAAGTGACGAAAAATAAAATTTCCATAATATTCGTGTAAATTAATTTACTGTTTTTTATTTATTATTATATGTGGCTTAAGTGCTCTTTTGTTTGTTATAATATGTTTTAGGGAAATTCAAAAAAATATAGTAAACAAAAAGACAAACTCTTTTGATTGTTCATTATCACAACTTTTTATTCTGTTTTGGTTTTATTTATATTTTTTACAATCAATTTTATATTTTGTATAATATTCTATCATTTTATTTTATTTTACTATTCACCTATGCAATTTTATATTTTTAATACATTTTCTTACAGTTAACAAAATTTTCCAAAAATATATTTTAAAAAACATCAGTTCAGATGAACTAATGTATAGTATACTGAAATACATTTTATTTGAGGGAAAAACGGTGATATAGACTTTTCTTATTTTAACAAATTGATGATGACTTGTATTTATAAAAAAATTTTAAAAAATTGCTTTTAAGAGGTTGCAGTCAATCTCAAACAATGAAGAGGTAGAATTTAATACTCTAAAAGCTTTTGAATAAGGGTAATAGTGTCAAATTATAAAATTTTGACAAAAAACTTGACGGAAGAAGCACTAAAGGGGTCTCATGGCATTTTAATGAAACCTAAGGGGGTGCGATTTCCACTGTACTAAACCTTGAGAGGGGTGTGATGATTTTTACCCTAGTTTTTTTTGGCTGGTGAAAATTAAAACAGGGCAAAAGACACATACCTCCCTTGTAGTTTAATCCATGGACAAGTTCATCCCTGTGGTCTTGAAATGTCCATTTACCTCCTTATAGTTTGGACTAACTTGGGAAAGTAATTAAAAATCATCTAACTAACATAGAGTGAAAAATACAGGCTTAAAAGGAGGTTGGCAAATACTTTAACACATGTTTTTGATAAAAAATACCCAATTAGGGAGTCAGATTTGAAACCAATTGACAATATTTTTTCTGTAACTGGTCGACAATGAAACCTTTTACCCCATAACCAGCTTTTGCTCATTCCCAAAAGCTAGCTTTGTTCCCCCATCTCTAATGCTTGCTGGTTGAAGCTGTTGTTTAGTTTTTTTTTTTCCTTAGTTTTCGCTCTTTGGTTTGGGTATGGCTTTCCCAGTGAAAACCTCCATGTCTTCCTTCAAGTTCCTCTATACCGACCATATCATGTTTGAACCAACTAAATAATTTTTTTTTTTTATTTCCAAATTAAAAAGGGTATTAGAATGCCATGACTGCTGCTGCTCTTTTCATTACTGATAGGATAATGTATAATTTTACTTGGGCAGCTGATCCCGCAATCCTACAGTCGTGGAAGGATTCAATCCATTCCTTCCCCTGTTTTCTATACCCATGCTATCTTGGTCGTGTCGGAGTTAGCATTGAATGCTGCAATTCTGCGTAGCCCAACTAAAACATTCACCCAAGAAGATGATTGCAGGCTAAAAAGCAAAAATTAGTTGTGCAACCATCTTCTTAGGTGAATTTTTTAGTTTTGCTACACAAAATTGTTGCAGCAGCCTCCATATTCTCCTTTGATGTAATCAAGTTTTGAGTTGACGTGAAGATTATGATACAAAACGTATGCTCTTAAATTTCTATTTTTATTCACCGTGTATGAATGAAGCTTTTGGGATATAAATCTTGTTACGATTCCTTATCAAATCTCAGAACTTAAGGGAAACAATTTGAACATGGCAAGCTGGCTTAGGGAACCCATTTTATGCTGTCTTGTATCTTTTTTCGATTTTGACTGATATTTAATTTAAGGGTATTTGAGGAATAAATTTAATTTTCTGTTAATTAGGTGATTTTCTTTATTGCATTCCCAAGTTAGTTCAAACTATAAAGGGATAAATGGACATTTCAAAACCACAAGGGAGGAACTTGTCCAAGGACTAAACCACAGGAGAGGTATGTGTCTTTTGCCCAAATTAATTCAGTAGAGTTGATGATGAAAATTCAGAAACATCATGAAGGTGAAAAGAAGACTGGAGATGATGAAGGCGAATCAAAGAAACGTTTTGGAGGGATTTGTAAGGCCTGCAAATCGCGTTCAAGCATTTCAATCACTTTGCTCATTGTTGATCTTTTTGAAGGATCTTGCACCACAATCCCACTAGTATTATTTTCTTAGCAATTTCATCTTCCTTCAAATTCACACTAACTCCCTTCAGTTTCAGATCTTTATCAACGATCAAATACTGGTAAGCCAAGCGAGGAAAGAATATCTCACTCGCATGGCTTGGTTCAATGATAACATTCTTTCTTCGGCCAACAATTTCCAGAGTCATCATTCCTTAGCTGTAAACATCAGATTTGTAGGAAACCACTCCAAAGCATCTGCTTCTAAAATTGACACAGCGCTCTCTTTATTTGTGCATTGCTTTGCCATCCCAAAATCAGAAATCTTAGGGCAAAAATCGTCATCTAAAAGAATGTTGTGAGGCTTTACGTCAAAATGCAAAATGAGAGTATTGCACCCCCTATGTAAGTAAGTACTCGAGTCCCGAGCAACACCAAGTGAAATTTGGTAAAGTTTGTCCACTCCATCTGGTATGAATTCACACACCAAGGCTCTCCTTTTACCTTGAATGCAGAATCCCAAAAGCTTGATAACATTGACATGTGAAGTTCTGCTTATGCTTCGGACGTCATTGATGAAATCTTCGTCATTCTCATTTGCTGCACTTAGAATCTTTACAGCAACAGGATGACCATCCAAAAGTTTTCCTTTATAGACAGTTCCATAACCTCCTTGACCAAGCTCATCTTTGAATGAGTTTGACATTTTCCTGATATCTGAATAGGAGTAACATTTTGGTGCCATTGATCCACATTGCCTGATTAAGGTGTAGAGATTTCGGCCATTTATGTTCTTCATTCCCAAGATTACGGTAGACCCATCAGACGATATCTTGAATTTATAGTAGCATGTGAAGAAACATACCAATAACACAATTCCACCCACAGCAACTCCTGCATCAGGGAACCATTAGTTAAGGTAACACCAAGTGACCAACCTTTTCTTTTCAAGAGTGAAAAAAAAGCACAGTAAATGATGCCTATAAGAATCTGACCATTTTTAACTCAATCATTAGACTAACCAACCAAAAGGCAATGGCATTTGACCTATAAAGTACTAATGACAGAAATTTAGCTGTGTTGGGTTTATGTCCAAAAGCCAACTAAATTATGAAATTATAATTTATATTTATTGCCAACGTGTTTTAGGAACGTAAAGGGTCACACACATAAGAA
The DNA here is from genome assembly GCA_016801395.1 of Leptodermis oblonga. Classification (NCBI taxonomy): domain Eukaryota; kingdom Viridiplantae; phylum Streptophyta; class Magnoliopsida; order Gentianales; family Rubiaceae; genus Leptodermis; species Leptodermis oblonga. The sequence goes on along the minus strand of CM028751.1, from coordinate 8,007,930 downwards.
TAATTAATTGGGTTAAAATGATCTATTATGAGTTAATTTATTGGATAAATTAACTATAAAAACTTATTAATAAATATCTAATAATGGTTTCCTATTTATGTTAGGTTTCCTATTCTATTAGGTTTCCTACTTGTAATAGGTTTGTACCAGTAAGATATCTAAAAGAGATACAACACCTTGTATACAATGATCTAGCTGTCAATTCTCTGACTGATCAATTCTTTGGAAGCATCCCAATTACGGTTGGAAGCATCCCAATTATGGTTGTTCGTGTGGATACCGTTTGAGGCCGAACAATTGTGCGGCTCGTGATCAGATTCATCTCCTGCATATTGGTTCGTGAATGCTGAATATTGCTGATGGATTTACGTGGGTTGTGATCAAATTCATCTCCTGCATATTGGTTCGTGAATGCTGAATATTGCTGATAGATTTGCGTTCGAGGTAATATCTGATCTAGTATACTATATTATTCATATGATTGTAAAGTGATCTTGGCATGTTCAATCTATATTTATTCCACTGCGCATAGATTGATTAACTTACAACCTGTTCCTTGAACCACTCCCCATCTCTTCTTTCCTGTTTTTTAAACCAAATAAAGTATGAGTCAGTTGAGAGTTTGGGGCACAAAAGATAATACATTTTCAACCAGTAGTATCAGCTACATTTTCACAAAAGATAATACATTTTAATGGATAGAGTATGCCAAATTTACCAATGAAAAAACTTCAAACTGGATAAAAAAGAACATGACACATCAATCTATGGTTTCCACATTGAAAAGAAGAAGAAATTTTGTACAAGTAAAACTGAATCATAACAAATGAATCAAGCAGTAATATGAAAAGAAAGGGATCAAGAGACTTAACGAGGTATAGTACAAGAAGTAAGATGTGGCCTGTCAGGGCAAAAGCATATTAATAGAAGACTGGTGCTGTTGAGGCCTCATCTTCCACCGTTGCTTTTACAAGTCCCACAATTAGTACCCATCCATCTTAACTCAAATCCCCTCCCCAAAAGCCCTCCATAGTCCACCACCCCGTCATCCGCGACATCTCCGCCGCCATCCACTGGAGCCAACACATTTGTTTTACATTATTCCAAATTACATTCAAGTTTTGATCTTCCCCAAACATTGCCAACCCCCACTAGTCCCTATCCTTAACATCACAAGGGTACTTCCTGGATTTGTGTAATACCTCAGGCAGCATTTCTGAGCAATTTGACAAAAGATGAAAACTTTTTGACGCCCCAGAAACGAAAAGTTCATGTTCTTCTGTTACATTTCCAATTTTAAGCAGACAATTGGAGATATTCGTAACTGCTGCACTATGCACCCGAAAAGTACAGCTCACATAATCATTCTCAGGTATATGGATTATGGGGTTTGCAGAGTCGCTGCAATTGATTTCAAAGTTAGGTAACCCACAGTAGGGTCCTCGAATGTAAAAGGTAGAGCTGGCAATTGGGAGGGAAAGGGAGGGAATTGAGAGAGAGTTTATTGGGTGAGATATTAGGTAGAGGTAATTAATTGCCATCTAATTTTAATATTGGAAGGGATTGGGATGAAATGAGATTTAAAATTCCCATGTCCCATTGGGAACTTAATAATAGGATCCCATTAAGTTCCCATTTTTGTGTCTTATTTTTATAATTTAATTACTAGTTACTTTTAATTGTTGATTACTGTTTGCATTTAATAATTCAATTAAATCATTTTATTTCCAAAAAAATTTTGGGTGCCATTTCTCTCCTTTCTTTTTTTCATTTGTTTCAGTTATGACTAATAAATTATATTTATATATATATGTGTGTGTGTCTATATATATATATATTTTTTACGGGGTTATAAGTTATGACTTATTTGTTTCGATCAGTTTTACTTGCAAGTAAAAAAAAATTTTAAAGAAAAAATATCTAAAATTAGTGTAGTTTTTATTTTTAATTATCTCTTAAATAAAAATTATATGAACGGGTTTGGTCAACGGGTCACGGCCCATTTTGACCGGAGGGACAGATCCATTTAACCGCAATTTATTCAATTTAATTTTTATTAAAAATTTGTTACTTAAAATTAACTTTTTTTTAATTTTTAAATAGATTTGACTCTTGGCTCGTACAATCTGTAACCACTGAGATCCAGAGCAACTAGTTACATTACATAATATATACATTAATATATATATATATACATATATAAATTAAATAAGTGAATAAAGAAAATTGAAATAAATTGACAAAATATAAGTAAAAGAAATAATTTTAAAATGTGAAAAAATAAAAAAGGAATTAATTGAGGGAAAAAAAAAAAAAAAAAAGATCCCAATTGGGTACCCATTATAGATCCAATAATATGTTTCCATTGGGTCCTAATGGGTATCCATATCCTCCCATCAATTTCCATTCCCTATTAATTTCCCTCATAACCAATAAAAAATAATAAAGGAAATTACTCTCCAAAAAAATGTGGTCCCATAAGACACCAAATGGGAGTGGGAAAAATTGGCAGCTCTAGTAAAAGGGATAACTTATGTAAACATTGCCACACATTCTTGCGGCACACGCTTCATACAAAGGATCAACAGCAGCACAAGATTTTTCCAGTACAAAGATGAAAAGCAAGATTAACCCAAAATCCAAAATTTCAGACAAATTGTACATTTTACTCACCAGAAAGGTTGGTTCATCTGGGATCATGAACTGGAGGAAGATATTGAATTTCAAAAGTAGAGGAAATAGTAGTACATGTATTGGTTGGCTTGACTTGGTAAATGGTTTCCATTTTCCTAGAAGAAAGCAGCAAGTCTTTCCACTTCAAGTCAGCCGCCCATGATGTACGTATCATTGCCTCAAAAGTATATATTACTCCTCAAATTGAACTTCCCCAGCCCCACCACCTCCTTTTCTTTCAATATTTAAACTTTACTAATACATGTTTGATCAAATTTGTGTTCAAATCAAAATCTTAAATTGATTAAATAACTGAAATTCAAAAATGAATGAGCCAAAAGGGATAGCACTATATATTTTCACCGCATGAAATACATAATTGTTATCAACATTAATAATGGGACTGATCATAGGTTCCATGACACACAACTTTGGATCATGGGTGGTTCTAACATACTAGGAATTAATTCAGTACTGTTGATGGTGAGAATTCAGAAACATCAAAATTGAAAGAAGACTGTGGAGATGATGAAGGCGTATCAAAGAAAGGTTTTGGAGGGATTTCTAGGGCCTGCAAATCGCCTTCCAGCATTTCTATCACTTTGCTCATCGTTGGTCTTTGTGATGGATCTTTTTGTATGCACCACAATCCCACTTGTATTATTTTCTTAGCAATTTCATCTTCTTCTGAACTCACAACTCCCTTCAACTGCAGATCTTTCTCAATGATCAAGTGCTGATAAGCCCAACGAGGAAAGAATATCTCACTCGCATGGCTCATTTCCAAGCTGACATTCTTTCTCCGACCAACAATTTCAAGAATCATCATTCCATAACTGTAAACATCAGATTTGTAGGAAACTACTCCAAAGCATCTGCTGATTAGTTCAGGGGCTATGTAACCAATTGTTCCTCTGGCTTCTAACATTGACAAGGCGCTCTCTTTATTGGTGCATTGCTTTGCCATCCCAAAGTCAGAAATCTTAGGACAAAAATCTTTGTCCAAAAGAATGTTGTGAGGCTTTATGTCGAAATGCAAAATGCGAGTATTGCATCCCCTATGTAAGTACTCGAGTCCCCGAGCAACACCAAGTGAAATTTCATAAAGTTTGTCCATTCCCAGATGAGGATAAGAGTTTTTCTGGCTGTGGATGTATTTCTCCAAAGATCCATTTGGCATGAATTCATACACCAAGGCTCTCCTTTTACCTTGAATACAGAATCCCAAAAGCTTGACAACATTGACATGTGAGGTTCTGCTAATGCTTCGGACTTCATTGATGAAATCTTCATCATTCTCGTTTCTTGCATTTAGGATTTTAACTGCAACAAAACGGCCATCTGAAAGTTTTCCTTTGTACACAGTTCCATATCCTCCTTTGCCGAGCTCATCTTTGAATGAGTTTGTCATTTTCTTGATGTCAGAATAGGAGTAACATTTTGGTGCCAGTGATCCACATTCCCTGATGAAGGTTTCAAGATTGTGTTCTTTTCTTTTCTTCATTCCCAAGATTAAGGTAGATCCATCAGACCATTTCTTGAATTTATATAAACATAAAAGGAAACATGTGAATAATCCCAGTCCTCCGCCAACTACTGCTGAAACCAGAGAAACATTAGTTAAGTTGATTAGTACAGTCCATCTACTATAGAGTTAACCAATGCATCACAAAACAAAATTTCTAAACCCAACATTTAGCTTTATAATTTTCACAAAAGATCCAAGCAGAACAATAAAATATTGAAATGTATATGGGAAGCTAATTGATATGAGTAAGGTAGACAGAAAATCTCAAATGAACTGATATAGAATATTAATAGCATGTACGACAGTAGTTTAGATCCGCTGTCCAGTTTGTTTCGTCTTATTCTATTCAACAATAACAACGGAAACTTACGTTGTCACTCGCGTTAGAAATTCACTGTATGACTATTGTTGGACAGAAGAATAATAATATAGAACAAATTGGAACTAGGAACCTAAGTGGTAAGACAGAAGCTTAGTTTACCTATGAGTAGAATATCTCCCAATAATCTCTTCTTTCCTGTGTTAATTGATAAACAACAAAAACAAAAGGTCAGCTGAGACACAAGAGCATTTCTTGCCGGAAATGCAAATGAGAACTGAACTATAAACGAAAAAGAACAGAGCAAAACAGGATCATAGATAGCTTTTGGAGCTGTCTAACCTGTGCCAAGGCTGTATTTAGCATTGACACAACGAGGTTCCTTGGACCATCCAGTTTCACAAACGCCACCTTTACGATGACAGTCGTAGCATTCGTCAGACACACGCCACTGAAGATCAAACTCAGCACCCGGTAAACGAAAGACTTCATGAACATCATCGGATTTGTTGTCTCGAGAAAATGATTTATTATAGGGAAGATAAATAGCTGTACAGATAGAACTAATCTTTCTATTATCAGGAGGACTCGCTTTCGGATATTTGCTGTAAAAGAGGAGAAAATCTTGACATCCGCTGTAATATCCGAATCCAGGGAAAGACGACTCATTTATGCTCTGATTCGTGTAGGATTTTTTTGGGCATCTGAACAAAGTGACATTGTTCAACATAGTAAAAGAAATAGAAGGAGAATTTGGAAGAGTGATTTCATAAAAGAAAGCAAAACACTTTTGGGTGTCCAACAAATGTCGAAGAACTTTGGAATAAAGCGTCATGGTAGAATCCCCTATAAATTCAACGAGAAACCACTGCTGTGGTGGATACCCAAGTGCGATCCTCGGGGAAGATGTAAGACTACAATCCAGCACGCAAAACCCACAGTTAAAACGCCGCAAATCGGCAAAAGGGAACGTCAAATTCATGTTTCCACATGTGAAATTCGCCGGACAAGTGGCATTTTCCTCTCTGCTGTGTTCTTCTTGAGTCGAGAAAGGCAGAGCTTGGGAGAGCAAAACCACAGCCAAAAACAATGCAGGAAAACCCATGCTAAAATTCCAGCGAAAACAGAGGTCGGAGGGAGTGTACTCCAAGCCAATTTATCTTAAGTATCGGGCGAAGAGAAAAAGACCACAACACACGACTCTGGACACGCCAGTTGACCTGGAAAAGTTTGTACGAAGACTTGGAAGACTGGAAACTATTAATTAATTTGTTGGTATTTATACTGAAAAGGAAAAGGCTGGAAATCCCTGCCCACCACCCGAAAACGACTTCCAACCACAATTGATATTAAAATTAAGGAACCCACAGTAGGAAGTAGGATTCTTGCTGACCTAGAATGCGGAAAGGGTAGCTAACATTGCCACACATTCTAGGAGCAAATGCTTCATACCTGTAATCAACAGCAGCACAAGATTTTCCCAGGAGAAGGATGAAAATCAAGAATAACCCAGATTCTGGAATTTCTGTCAAATTGTACATTTTGCTGGAATGTTCATCTGGGATATGGATATTCATGAACTAACTAGAGGAAGATATTGAGTTCAGAAGTAGAGGATTTACCGTGTATTGGTTGGCTTGACTTTGGCAATTGCTTTCCATTTTCCTTGATCATAGACAAATAAGGTGGCTCCAAAATGGAACTGGAAAAAAGTATTTCACTACCCAAATTGTTACTCTCGGTCTCGGTAGTCTGGTGAACAAACTATAACGCAAAACATAGCTTTTGGCAAAAAAAAAACTTGATAAAACGGGTTTATACATGCCAAGCCACGTTATCCAACAATTTTTACTTTTACAAATTTCGGATATCATTTGCTGTTGTAGTATCAGTATTAGTTAACTCCTTACCAATACAAATGCTATTCTTGTACTCTGTATAGACATCAAAACAAAACCGTTAATCTTATGGGTTGGGGTCGAAGCAAATGCCCTTGTTAAACAATATTTTTTTCATTTGACTAGAAGAGTTTACTTTAATAAATGTACAGTTTATTATGATGTCAAGGTACAATACTTAAAATTGCTAATTTGACACCATTTATTCCATTCATATTGAAAGTGAACTCTTCTATTGAAACAAAAAAATAGTTTTAAAACTAAAATTTTTTAATAAAATGGATGAAATAATAATTATTAATGATTTAATTAGTGATTTCAAACAATTGTCTATGTCGACCAGTGATTTGATCATAATTATCAATACTTTTTTTAAGTCATAAAAACCAATAAAAATCCTCAAAGGGCATTCTATTACAAGTTTGAGTTTGATTATTCAAGAGACATCGGTAATTTTAATGGGGCCCGGAATGGGATAGTGGTAACGATGAAGGCAGGTCTAGTTCTACGCATGTGCGGAGTGAACCCGTGGGCAGGGCCCAAACCTGTTTTGAGTTTTTCCTTTCTTTTCCCTTTTTGTTTGGAAATTTCGTTCCACTTAACTGAAAAATTAATTTTGTTGGGGTGAACGATGTTAAGACGACGCCGTTTTACTAAATGGAATAAGAAAAAAAAAAAAAAAACCTTTAACCCCTTTAAAACCAACCCTATTTATTTAACTCTGGGAACCTTTTTTTTTTTTTTTAAAGCGATTTTAAAAACATATTATAGTGTAAAAAGTGTATTGAAAATATAAAAATGTATAGCTAAATAATAAAAAAAATATATTAAAAATGATAAAAAATAATTATACTATATTAAATTTTTAATATTGAAATCAAAATCAAAATCAAAATCAAAAACAAAAAAACGTGCCCTCAATATCTCCAATCTCCCTCGTCTTTTCTTTCACCCAACAGTCGCAGCCCTTGACCCACACCCACACCCAACCTTTCAAGTTTCATCCTCATCAAGTCAAGTCCTCCCCAAGGTCCGTGAATTCTTTGTATTTTCTCTTTTTCTTTTATTTTCTTCAATTCAAACACTAACGGGAAAATTTTGGTTAACAAAATTTCTTACGAAAATGAAAACAATGCAAAAGAAAGAACAACTTTCGCAAAACTAATGGTCTGTTCTTTAAGTTTTGATTTTGGTCTCAACAGTAAATTTAATATATTATAATCAATTTTTATCATTTTTAATACAGTTTTTTACTATTCAATTATATCTTTTTACATTTTTAATATATTTTTTATATTATAAAACTATTTTTTACAAAGCAAAATTCAAATCAAAACTCAACTCAATAAAAAAGAATAAGCCCAAAACTGCATCATAACAAATCACCAAGGCCTTAATTCAATTTGCATGATGACTCAGAAACACTGTAAATTCCTTTCATTTCTTTTCTGTTATGTTTCCAATGCTCCTGGCCCCATATACCGCAAGGTAATTATCTTCCTAATTTACCCTGTAAATATTTAAAGGTGTTTTAAAATAATTTTGGTATTTGATAATTTTTTTTTAGTGAAGTGCATTACTAGTCACGTAACATTGTAAAAGTGCAGAAATAATTACGTAACTTTGAAATTTTGATTTTTAATCACGTAACTTTAAAAAAAATGTGCAAAAATGGTCACTATGTCAAACCCAACCGTTAAGTACTAATGGAAGGATTTAGAATTTTTTCCCTTAATATTCATTTTGGGGGAAAAAATTACCAAAATAAGCAAAAAAAATTTGAAATTCCCAAACTATTGAAAACGAATTTGGGAGATTCGTTTTCAGTTGAAAACGAATCTCCCAAATTCGTTTTCAACCTAACAAACCAAAAAAAAAAAAAGCAAAATTCTTTTGAAAACGAATTCCATGAATTCGTTTTCAAAAGAATTTTGCTTTTTTTTTTTTTGCTTTAATAAACGAATTCCATAATTAATTTTTTCTTTTTTTTGTTTTTTATTAATTTCATTAAGAAACTAATTCCACTACAATGGTTTTTAAAATGAATAAAAATAATTATATGTAAACGAATTTTTTAAAAATTAAATAATTATTTTAATTGAATCGAACCGCCGTAAATAGTTTTTGAGTTGTTATAAAAAATTAAAAAAAGGCAGAACATAATTATATAATTGAAATTTTAATTTGTAATTCAATAAAATTTTAGAAGAAGTAATTTACGGCATTTTTTGAAATACATAAAATCTTCGTATAAATGAATTTGGGGAATTTATTTATATGTAAAAATTTAGTCACACATTTATGTTTTAAAAATAATGAATTCCATTAAAAACAAAACTCATAAATTCCTTTCGCTTAAAAAGAAATAACATTAGACCGATGTCGGTTTTCCTGAGACACGAATGTGCCAAAGTCGTTTTTAGTACTTATGTAGTTTTTTCAAAACTCTAGTTGCAGGGAAAACGAATTTGGTAGTTTTGTTTTTCTCTATAAACGACTCAACCAAATTCGTTTTCCAGAGAAATATTTTTTTTTAAAGATTTATTACGAAAATTAGTATTCATGGAAAACGAATGTGGGGAATGCGAGGTGTACTTATGGGAAAAAAAAACCGTAAGAAAAATTCGGTGAAGCAGTCGAATAAAAAAAAGAAAAACTGAAAAATGCCGTAAATTACTTCTTCTAAAATTTTATTGAATTACAAATTAAAATTTCAATTATATAATTATGTTTTGCCTTTTTTTTTATTTTTTATAACAACCCAAAAACTATTTACGGCGGTTCGATTCAATTAAAATAATTATTTAATTTTTAAAAAATTCGTTTACATATAATTATTTTTATTCATTTTAAAAACCATTGTAGTGGAATTAGTTTCTTAATGAAATTAATAAAAAACAAAAAAAAGAAAAAATTAATTATGAAATTCGTTTATTAAAGCAACAAAAAAAAAAAAAAAACCTTTTGAAAACGAATTCCGTGAATTCATTTTCAAAAGAATTTTGCTTTTTTTTTTTTTGGTTTGTTCGGTTGAAAACGAATTTGGGAGATTCGTTTTCAACTGAAAACGAATCTCCCAAATTCGTTTTCAATAGTTTGGGAATTTCAAATTTTTTTTGCTTATTTTGGTAATTTTTTCCCCCAAAATGAATATTAAGTTAAAAAAATCGAAGGATTTAATCAGGGGTAAAAAGTCAAAAAGCAAAAAAAAATCTTAACAGGAAATAATAAAAAAAAATTGTGACTAGAAACTGGCTGAGATTGAAACTGAGGCGTAGAAGGATTGAAAAAAAAAAAAAAAAGCGCCGTAGAAGGATTGGAGAAGAATGGACTCTCCGACGGAGGTCGCACCTCCTCCGCCGCCCCCTCTCCTCATCTTTTTCCCCCTCCACCTCCGACGCCCACCTTTTTCCTCCCCCTTTTTATTCTCCCCTAAAGCTAGTGGAACTGTAAAAATCATTTGGATCTGTAAAAATCAATTCTGAGGGGCTGAGCGTCGGAAAGGAAAAAAAAAAGAATGGGGAAGATGATCATATTTAAAAATTGGCCCCTCTTATTTCATGTTACTTAAATTGTGGCCCAACTTATTTTGAAAAAAAAGAAAAGTAGTTATACTTTAATAATATATCATAATATTAAAAAGAATTATTATTTTAGTAATATAAAATCATTATACTTTAATAATATACAATATTAAGAATAATTACTATTTTAGTTATATTATTATACAACAAATTTTATTTTTTGAGAAAAATTTCAAAAACTAAAAGATTGGGGGTCGTTTGGTAATAAAAGTAAAATAAGGAAAATGTAAGACAAAGGAATAGAAAATCGGACGATTTTGCCCTCAAAAGTTTGTTTCCGTTAGGGAGTTTAACGGTTGCATTTCACGGAATGACTATTTTTGCTCGAAAATAAAAGGTACGTGACCAAAAATTGGCTTTTCAAAGTTGCGTGATTATTTTTGCAATTTCAGCAAAGTTACGTGACTAAATATGCACTTCACTCTAATTTTTTTTATATGAATCATTGGATGTTAATAGCAAGGAAACCACAATTCGATATTGTCCACTGGTTTGATTCTTTATGATGTGAAGTTGTTAGAAACATAAAGTTATCGTACAACGTTATGTTACATTAAAATTTTACCGAAATTCAAGTGCTATTTTTTCTATTACTCATCTATCCCTTTGTTGCAATGGCATGAATATATATTTTGCTCTAAAAGTTTACCCATCATCCTAAAAAACTTTAACTTCAAATGGTGTCCAGTAATATCATTGTAATTCTCTAATTTGAAAGCTTATTATATGCTTTTTAATTTACTTGTTCTTATTCTTTTTGCAGCATAAGAAACAACCTGGAGGGTGACAGTGTGGATGTTATATTATGCATTATAAGTACCATTTTGTATGTGTAGTACCTGATTTTGATCTCGAAAAAATATTGAGCTATATTATTATTGTTAAAATTTGATTATTTTTATGGTATAAATAAATGATGCGAAAATTCGTAGTCAACATCAAGTCAAGTTTATTGGGTCAAATGAAAGATCAACAACACATCAAAGCTGAACGTGCCAATTTATATTAAATGGGTCGGTGGAGATTAATTTGATCCAATTAATTAAATGGACCAATTGGATCAAATTAATTAAATGGACCAATATGATCCAATTTAATTTAATGGCCCAACCCAATTGATTAATTAATTGGTGATCGAAATGAATTCATCCTTCACATACCAATTCCGTTCAGATTTCTATTTAGCAAATTGAATCCAATTAGGATTCCAGCCCAACAAAGTATCACGAAGAAGAAATTGGATCAAATTAAATCCAATCAGACTTTTAGTTTCCTTTTATAATGAGGACTATTGTTTTATTCTTCTTTTGATTGTAATTGTCGCAAGGTTCACTAACCTTTTTAAGCCGAAATTCTATTTCTAGTTCCTTTAAGATTTGGTTCTTGTGATTGAGTTTCAATTTCAATTGTTTTCTACCTCTTTATTGGTGCATCACTTTGCCATCCCGAAATCAGAAATCTTCGGACAAAAATCTTCATCCAAAAGGATGTTGTGAGGCTTTATGTCGAAATGCAAAATGCGAGGGTTGCATCCCCTATGTAAGTACTCTAGTCCCCGCGCAACTCCAAATGAAATCATAAAGTTTGTCCATTCCTAGATGAGGATAAGAGTTTTTTTGGGTGTGGATGTATTTCTCTAAAGATCCATTAGGCATGAATTCATATACCAAAGCTCTTCTTTTACCTTGAAGGTAGAACCCCAAAAACTTGACAACATTGACATGTGAAGTTCTACCAATGCTTAAGACTTCATTGACAAAATCTTCTTCATTTTCATTTGTTGCATTTAGGATTTTAACTGCAACAAAACGGCCATCTGAAAGTTTTCCTTTGTAGACAGTTCCATAGCCTCCTTTGCCAAGCTCATCTTTGAATGAATTTGCCATTTTCTTGATGTCAGAGTAGGAGTATCATTTTGGTGCCAGTGATCCACATTCCCTGATGAAGGTTTCAAGATTTTGGTCTTTTCTTTTCTTCATTCCCAAGATTAAGGTAGATCCATCAGACCATTTCTTGAATTTATATAAATATAAAAGGAAACATGTCAATAATCCCAGTCCACCGCCAACTACTGCTGAAACCAGAGAAACATTAGTTAAGTTGATTAGTGCAATACATCTACTATAGAGTTAAACAATGCATCACAAAACAAAATTTATAATCCCTACACTTAGTCTAATAGCTTAATAGTTTTCACAAAAGATCCAAACAGAACAATAAAATATTGATAGTTTTCACAAAAGATCCAAACAGAACAATAAAATATTGAAATGTATATGGGAAGCTAATTGATGAGTAAGGTAGACAGAAAATCTCAAAGAAACAGATATAGAATATTACTAGCATGTACGACAGTAGTTTAGATCTTTTGTCCCAGTCTTATTTTGTTCAACAATAACAAGGAAACTTACGCCCTTGCTGCATCAGAAATTCACTTTATTGTTCATGAACAAAAGAATAATATAGAACAAATTGGACCGAGGATTCGAAGTGGTACGACATAAGTATAAGTTTACCTATGAATAGAATAGCATGGAATCTCTTCTTTCCTACATTGCATGGAAACAAACACAAATGGTCAACTGAGGCACAGGAGCATTTCTTGCCGGAGCAAACCGAACTATAAACGAAAAGAAACAGTGCAAAACAGAACAAATTGGTGGGGTACTAACCTGAGTCAAAGCTATTTCCAGCATTGACACAACGAGTTTTCTTGAAGAGTTGATCAATTTGACAAGCGCCACCTCCACGACGACAAACGTAGCAATCATCAGATAAACGCCACTGAAGATTCAACTCGGGACCCAATAAACGAAACACTTTTGGGACATGAAGAACATCACCACCATCGGATGTGTTGTCTGGAGAAAAAGATTTATTATAGGGAATATAAACAGCTGAATATAAAGGATCAATGCTTCCAGCAGGAGGCCCGGAGTAGGGATGTTTTTTTATAAAATATGCTTTCATTACAGCCGCCGTAGTATCCGAATCCAGGGAAAGACTTATGTATTCTCTGATTCGTGTGGGAATTATTATGGCATCTGAACCAAGTGATGTTGTTCAACATAGTAAAAGAAATAGAAGGAGAATTTGGAAGACTGATTTCGTAATAGAAAGATAAACAACTTTGGGTGGCCAACAGAGATTGAAGAAGTCCGGAATAAAGCGTCATGGTGGAATTAGAATCATCTATGGATTCCGGTCGAAACCACTGCGGTGGTAGATACCCAAGTGCGATCCTCGGAAAAGGTTTAGCAGTACAATCCAGCACGCACAACCCACAATTATAACGCTGCAATTGGGTGAAAGGGAACATCAAACTCATGTTTCCACAGGTGAAATTCGCCTCTATGCTCTGTTCTTGTTGAGTCGAGAAAGGCAGAGCTCGGGAGAGCAAAACCACAGCCAAAAACAATGCAGGGCCCATGCTAAAATTCCCAACACAGATTACCATAGTCTTGCTACATTAAGTATCGTTTACTACTATTTTATTCATGATTGACCCTGTTGACTTGGAATTTGGAATGCTAGTTGCATCTACGGCTGGAAATTAAAAGTCTTCAAAGTTACTACTAAGACTTTTCAAATCAACAGCATCACATTTAATTTCATCTATCCCACTTCTTTTTCCTTTTTCAGTTTTTGTCTTCAAGCATGATCAAAGAACAAAGAACCAGCCAGTGTCTCAACGTGCTTCGAGTGTTATTCAAAGATTGAAGGTTCAATTCATATTTCTGCCAATATTTGCTTATTTAGAGTGCAGTAAATCGACCCTAGTCTAGTATATATGTCCTAGTTTAACCCACAATAGGAATCTTGCTGGCCTAGAATGCAGAAAGGGTAGCTTATGCTAACATTGCCACATATTCTAGGAGCACATGCATGCTTCATACCTGTAATGAACAGCAGCACAAGATTTTCCCAGTACAAAGATGAAAAGCAGGATTAACCCACATTCTAAAATTTCTGTCAAATTGTACATTTTGTCGGAAATATTCATCTGGGATATTCATGAAGCTAGAGAGGAAGATATTGAGCTAAAAAAAGTAGAGGATTTACCGGTATATGTATTGGTTGGCTTGATTGGTAATTGCTTTCCATTTTCCTTAGATCTGGACAAAAGAGCTGGCTCCAAAGTGGAACTGGAAGAAAGTATGTCATTACCCAAATTGTTACCCTCGGTCTCGTTAGTTAGTCTGGTGGTAAAACTATAAACTATAACTCAAAACATAAGGTCATATGTGGTACCCATCTTGAAAGTTCAAGGCTTTTGGGTTATTTTTTGGTGGGCCCAAAGTCTAAAAGTTGTTTGGTATACATTTCAAGGAAATCTCATTTCAAATGCGGGCCTTTGAGATTTGTTCGGCTTGTAGTTGGCCCAAAAGTCCATTCCACTCCTCTCACCTCTACCGTTTCCCTCAACCCACTCCTCCCAAATATAGTAATCAATTTAGGTGTAACAATAAAAATTTAATATAGAAGGAAAAAAAATCTTAAATTCGTATAATCACCAATGATGTTTTTAAATTTAAAATACATATGATTTTTTTTTTAAAAAAATTCACTCGTGAATGATAATTATATTCACGAGTATCGGTATTAATCAATTTAAGTTTAGAAATAAATAATTAACCTAGAAAGGAAAAATCTAAAATTCGTATAATCACAAATGATGTTAGTAATTTAAATATATATTTGATGAGTTTAAAAAAAATTAAAAATATTCAAATTTCAAGTGAACAAAAAATATGTTGTAATATTCACGAGTATCAATAATAATTTCATAGCATATCAAGTTCAAAAGGTAGAAATAAAAATATATGGCATACCAATCAATATCTCAAAATATTTTTTAAAACACATTTCAAAAATACCTCTTGAAACACATACCAAACAATATCTCAAAATATCTTTTAAAACACATTTTAAAACACATCTCAAAAATACCTCTGAAAAGCTATACCACACAGGGTTTATAACTACGGGTTTATAAATACCCGTAATAATTTTTACTTTTGCAAATTCCAGGTATTACTTTGTTGCTATAGTATCAGCATCAGTTAACTCCTTATAAGTACAAAGGCTATTATTGTATTCTAAGAGTAACACACAAGACTAATTCTAATTTTTTACACAAGATTAAGTATGTTTATTTGGAATAACTAAATAAAAATAAAGGATTGTGATAAAGAAATGAGACACTCAACGTGAGGGCTTTAGATAGCGTATTACTTTAACACATTGTACTCTCTCATAATTCAGAAGTAATGTTTTTGAACTCGTACAGGTTGGATCACTATAGGAAAAAGGAAGAGGGGAGGCGGGTATTTGGGGCCTTTGGAGGCGGGTGGTGCGGCTGTGCATCCGCCTCCAATAACTAGTTTTTGGAGGCGGGTGCAAAATTACCAACTTTTGTTTTTTGGAGGCGGTTTTTCGCCTCCAATACTCCCCAGTACAAAATTTAATTTCGTTTTCTTTAATTTATGATTTCGATAGGAGTCGAACTCGACGCCTGCAGAATCACTTGACTCTTGCACATTAAATTTACCACTAGACTACATATACTTATGTATTTAAAGTTAAAATCGAAAGGATATATTTCTATATTTCCTTCTAAAACTTGTGATTTTTATTACCTATTAATTTATTGGCTTACTCGAATCTCGAAAAAATTTTAACAATCCAAAAAAAAAAAGAGATTTCTAAAGAGTATTAAAATATTTATTACAATACTTTGGAGCCGGGAGTATTTTGCACCCGCCTCCAATAGATAGCTATTGGATGCACCCGCCTCCAAAGAGCTTTGGAGGCGCTAATGGACATGCACCTGCCTCCAAAGGCTTTGCCCGCCCCTTTGGAGGCGGGTGTTTGTACACCCGTCTCCAAATGGGCGCCTCCCTTAGACATTTCTGCAGTAGTGGATCGTGAACCAGCCTCTAGTCCGGCCAGAGTTGCCCCCAAAAATTGAACAAGTAAAAAATCAGTCAACGTTGGTCAAAACCCGGGTATGGCTTGGTTTGACCGGATTTTTAATCCAACTCGCCCCCATAAAAAATTTTAAATGGCCTTTTGAAATTTTTTTTTTTGTTTTCAGCCCACACTCTGTTTTGGGTGCAATTTATTAAACTTTAAATATATTTTTATCCCTATAATAAATTTATTAATGAGTTTTAAAACCTTTGTATTAGTTTTATAGAGCTCTGTACTACTTTCTTATACAACCAATGTGTGAAAATTTATTTTACATAATCATCTCTTTTTTAATTCACTAATAGTTTTCTTTTTACATTTTAGAATTATAGGTAATTTAAAAGTTAGATGAATAAAATACTTTATAAGTAACATTAGAAATATTACATGTTATATAATTATTAATATATTTATTATTTTAAATATATTTATGACATCATCCGATTCAACCCCCGATCCGACCGATTGACTCCTGAACCCCTAGCTTTCTCGAGTCGATGATCGGTCTGAGTTTAAAACATTGTTAATAAAGGGTAAATGTATTTTCCATTTTGTCTTCTATTTTGTGAGAGCACACACCGATTGTGTAATGCATTAAGCAAAAGCTTGGCAAACATCCTTCCTGTTATCTCACAACAAGTTTATTTCCACAATTTTAACCATTCACAATGATTAGATTAATCGTTTCTATTTTCTTTAGTCTCACACCAAAGCCAAACATGTACCGTTGGTTTCTTGTTTTCTGCCAATTATTATTCAAGAAAAGTTGAAGTTTAAATCCACTTCTTTTTTATGTAGTGAAAGCTTAACCAAGAGAAAGATTTAGCGGAAACTAGAGAGCCTCTCGAAAAATTGTTGAATCGTGCACGATTGTCAGTCAACCAGACATTTAATATTCATTAAATTCACACTAGGATTGTCAAAAATTAAGAAAATATCATACTGCCATTTTATTTCAGTGTAAAAACTGAGCACTACAATAGATGACCTGCCCTTTATAAAAGAAACATGGCCTGGACTTGAAAATAAAAAATTAAAAAATATTTTTCCAGAAAAGGAAAATTCTCCGAAATCAACATGAATCAAACTACAAAAGAAATAAGAATAATTGAAAAAAAAAACAGCACTTAGAAAAGACATTCCGACCAAAAGATATGACCAACACAAACATTTCCAAAAACGCCCGTTTGAAGGGGCAAACAATAGAATTTCACCAAAAAGTATTGTCTGTTGGCCTATTCCCATATATCTCCAATGAAAATGCACAATCTTCTGCTTATAGTGTTGATTCTGCAGATATTGTTGATTTTGGTTTTTTATGACATACTGATTATGTCTAATGAAGCTATACACTTACAAAGAATATTTAGTCCTATTGACAAAACGTTTGATTGAATGATTCATTTAAATGTGAGTAAATGGTGATTGTCAAAATAAGGTGTCAAAATAAGATTAATCAGAGACTATGTTGTTTTCACATACGAATAATGAAAACGAAAATATATCGATTATGACTATATTGTTAATGCATGTTGTCATACTTTTTAGATATGAGCAATGTAAATGTATCAATTCTACTTACATTGTTAATTTTATTTCTTTAAGGCATTTTTTTTTTTTGAGGGGAAAAATAAATGCCATGTATTAATAATGCTGGAAAACGTCCACGTGCGTTGTTGATACAAATGGTGGGGCCGTAGCCCAATAGTACGATTCCAGAGAGCCAGTAGGTGCCCCTGATTGGCCAGTAGATGAGCAATGGTCTTTTAAGGCATATTAATTTATCTTCTTGTATTGTTAGTTTAGTTTCAATATTTCCAATTTGAGGCAGACAATTGGAGATATTCGTAACTGCTGCACTATGCACCCGAAAAGTATGGTTGGAGTAGAAAATTCTTTCAATCACATAATCATTCTCAGGTCTATGGATTATGGGGTTTGCAGTGTGGCTGCAATTGATTTCAAAGTCAGGTAACCCACAGTAGAGTTCTTGCTGACCTCGAATGTAAAAGGGATAACTTATGTAAACATTGCCACACATTCTTGGGGCACATGCTTCATACAAAGGATCAACAGCAGCAAAAGATTTTCCCAGTAGAAAGAAGAAAAGCAAGATTAACCCAAAATCCAAAATTTCAGACAAATTGTGTACATTTTACTCACTAGAAAGGTTGGCTCATCTGGGATCAGGAACTAGAGGTAGATATTGAGTTTCAAAAGTAGAGGAAATAGTAGTACATGTATTGGTTTCCTTGACTTGGTAAATGGATTCCATTTTCCTGGAAGAAAGCAGCAAGTCTTTCCACTACAAGTCAGCGGCCCATTATGTACGTATCAATTAATGCCTCAAAAATCAAAAGTATATATTACTCTTTCAAATTTAACTTCCCCAGCCCCACGACCAAAAAGCTCCTCAATGGAGAAGCAGGACTGCAGGCGCCTCCTCTTCCTTTTATTTCACATGTTGAAGGACATGTTTCATGAAATTTCTGTTATCAAAATGTTAAAGTGATTAAATAACTGAATTCCAATATGAATATTGTTCCAAAAGGGATAGCACTATATATCTGCATGGCATGAAACACAAAATGTTCCTTGTATATTCACATTTTCAAGGACATTTCATTTTGCTATATTACACTTAAAGAGATACATGAAGATGAAGTTGTATCAGAAAATGTAAGAAATTATAAATCCCAGAACATACATTATTCTCAAAGTCACCAAAAGGCAAAAAAATGTTATCAGCTTTAATCATACGTTCCATGAGACACAGCTTAGAATCATGGGTGGTTCTGACATGCATATATAGGAATTAATTCAGCAGAGTTGATGATGAGAATTCAGAAACATCAGGAAGATGAAAAGAAGACTGTGGTGATGTTGAAGGAGAATCAAAGAATGGTTTTGGAGGAATTTCCAAAGCCTGCAAATCACCCTCAAGCATTTCAATCACTTTGCTCATTGTTGGTCTTTTTGAAGGATCTTTCTGTATGCACCACAATCCCACCAGAATTATTTTCTTAGCAATTTCATCTTCCTCCGAATTCGCATTAACTCCCTTCAGTTTCAGATCTTTCTCAACAATCAAATGCTGGTAAGCCCAGCGAGGAAAGAATATCTCACTCGCATGGCTTGTTTCAATGCTAACATTCTTTCTTCGGCCAACAATTTCCAGAATCATCATTCCATAGCTGTAAACATCAGATTTGTAGGAAACCACTCCAAAGCATCTGCTGATCAGTTCAGGGGCGATGTAACCAATTGTTCCTCTGGCTTCTAAAATTGACACGACGCTCTCTTTATTGGTGCATTGCTTTGCCATTCCAAAATCAGAAATCTTAGGACAAAAATCGTCATCCAAAAGAATGTTGTGAGGCTTTATGTCAAAGTGCAAAATGCGAGTATTGCACCCCCTATGTAAGTACTCGAGTCCCCGAGCAACACCAAGTGAAATTTGGTATAGTTTGTCCATTCCTAAATGATGATAAATCTCAGAGTTTTTCTTGCCGTGGATGTATTTCTCTAAAGATCCATTGGGCATGAATTCATATACCAAGGCTCTCCTTTTACCTTGAATGCAGAATCCCAAAAGCTTGACAACATTGACATGTGAAGTTCTGCTTATGCTTCGGACTTCATTGATGAAATCTTCGACATTCTCATTTGTTGCCTTTAGAATCTTTACAGCAACAGGATGCCCATCCAAAACTTTTCCTTTGTAGACAGTTCCATAACCTCCTTGACCAAGCTCATCCCTAAATTTGTTTGTCATTTTTTTGATGTCAGAATAGGAGTAATCTTTTGGTGCCAGTGATCCACATTGCCTGATGAAGGTTTCAAGATTTCGGCCATCAGACGATTCCTTGAATTTATATTGCCACATAAAGTAACATATCAATAATATTATTCCACCCATAGCGACTCCTGTATCAAAGAAACATTAGTTAAGGCAACACCTAGTAATTAAGTAGTAACCTCTCTCTGAAATGTGAAAAACCATGATCTGGAATTGGCATTTTGGCCTGAAGAATATTGGCAGAATTTTACCTGTGCCTAGAATCACTTCCCGTGTCTTCTTCCCTGCATTTAAAGTTAATAAAATTTGGGTCAGTACAGGGATTCGAGCACTAGAGAGATAAATTTGGGGAGTGCTACACTTACCCTCAGGGTCGGTGATCTTCTCTTATATGACAGACATGTCAATATTTATAAATAAATGAAAAATATGATACGGAAAAGGAATTAAAATGTGTAATTAATGCCAAATCTGTAGAAAACCATTTGCTTTTTCATTCCCCCAAAACATTTGTCTTTTCGTTTTCCAATATTAATGCAATTATACAAAATTACCTCAATAAAGAAACAAAAGTCAAATCAATTTCATAACTTTAGAAACGGAGTGTATATATTACTAATTCGTCTGTAGAAACAATCTTGAAAGAACATCAAGCGGGCGGAACCAAATAGAATTTATGCTTCTTTTTTATTCTTTTAAGAAACGGAGTATATGGGCCAGCTAAAAATAAATAAAAATGTAATGCAGTTAATTAATAAATGAATATACATAATTATAAGATCTTGCCTTCAATATTCATATTGTTAATACATTCACTATTACTTAATATTATAATATTGGATTCAGGATCCTTTTTTACACTTTAATGTTACACTCCCTGTTATATGTCTAAATAACTTATTGTAAATATTATTTGTTATTTTAATTTTTTTTATCAATGATATTTTATGGGTATTCTACTTAATTTTAATATAAATTATTTTATTTTTTACAATTGTTTGGTATTTTAATATAATTTCATGGCATTTTTTTTTTATTTTTAGCTTTAATAAATTAAAATAAATATACCATACACCAAAATGAGTGTATCATTAGTCAAAAAATTTATTATAATGCCAATAAATATCATTGGTGAAAAAATTAAAATAAAAAGTAATATTTACGTTGAATTATTAAGATTTGTAACAGAGAGTGTAACACGAAAGTGTAGTAGAAGATCTTGAAGGTATTGGTATCTACATAATATGTGACGTCTCATAAATTCATCTTCATCTTTATGTTTTTCTTTTTAAATAAAAACTTTATCAAAACACCTCAGTTTCTAAAATTTTATTAATCTATCAAAACACCTGGATCAAAATCAAATTGAATAAGATTTTACCCTTTTATAAATGATATTTTGATCCCTTTATGGATGCGTTTTGGTATTTTGATGAAATATCGGGGTTTAAATTATAATTTGGCTCAAGTGTTAAAGATTGAAATGTATATTGCCCTTAGAGTTAGAACTATATATTAGCCTTATTGATAGTAACAAAATTATAATGACTAATATACCATTCACAATTTGTCTTAAAAATAATCTCTTGTGTTTTGAAATTAGAAATAGATTTATTGATCGTATTTTGTTATTGTCAAAACAATTTTTAAAGGTCTTCGCTAAGAAACTTAATTCATCCTACGACTCCCCTACCTCTTTCATTTTCTTATATTTCTTTTTACTCCTATAAATTGTATCCGATTACTTTTTTTACTTATACCACGCAAAAAAAAAAGGGAGAATTTATTTTTTTTATGTTTTTAATCCCCTATTAAATGCAGTCGTCAAGCTCACTAAAAACATTATTGTAAAGTAAACTTTTTAAATAAAATAAATGTGGTAATTATTTATGTTACATTCAACGAAAAGGACCATCAAATTAATACCGTATAAAAAAACATTGTTCAATTAAAACACCCACATCAATATAAATTATTTTAAGAACAGATACACAACACACTGGTTCTTTTTAAACTATCAAGAATAAGCATCTTACCCACTGCCACATAAAGAGGGTCAGTGACCATGAGGGTAAGTGAGGATTTTTTCGTTTATCATCTCATAAAAAAGAAATAGGCCCAATAATGTGATATGTGGGGTCATACTTTCCATTTTAAGATAAGTAACAGAGAAAACATGAGTAAAACAGACAAAAAATCTGATCACGTCAAATTTCCTAAGGTAAAAAAGATTCACACTGTCCAAGGAATGTTTAGTACAGTCCTTTGAGTGAATCAAAGTACACAGAGAAAGTATAGTTTGTCTGAATCAAACACAAAAATGAAAACAATGCAATCACAATAACCAAATGAATCAAGAAGTACTATCAGTCTCACTGATCCTTACACAAACACGCGAATTGAAGAATATCAAAGATGAATCAATGGTATTTGTACAAATACTTTCCAGAAAAACAGAGAGGGGTCGAGAACTTACGAGGCTTGCAACTCTCTCTATGAGGTTTGTCAGGGCAAAAGCATGTCAATCCAAAAGTGCTGGTGTTGAGGCCACATCTTCCACCACTTTTCATACAAGTCCAGCAATTATTACCAAACCATCTTAACCCAAATCCCTTCCTCAGAAGCCCTTCATAGTCCACCACTCCGTCATCTTCAACATCTCCGCCGCCTTCCACCGGTACCAACACATTTGTTCTACATTTTTCCAAAGCAATATTCAAGTTTTGATCTTCTCCAAACATTGCCAAACCCCATGCGTTCCTATCCTTAACATCACAAGGGTACTTCCTGTATTTGTGCAATACCTCAGGTAGACTTTCTGAGCAATTTGACAAAAGATGAAGACTTTTTGACGCCCCAGAAACATTGAAAAGATCAGGTTGTTCTGTTACATTTCCAATTTGAGGCAGACAATTGGTGGTACTTGTAACTGCCGCACTATGCAGCCGAAAAATTTGGTTGCTATAGAAAATTGTGTCAATAACATAATCATTCTCAGATAAATGGACTATGGGTCTCGGAGAGTGGCTGCAATTGATTTCAAATTTAGGTAACCCACAATAGGATGCTTGCTGGCCTTGAATGTAGAAAGGATATTTTATAATAACATTGCCACACATTTTTGGGGCACATGCTTCATACCTATAATCAACAGCAGCAGCAGAAGATTTTCCCAGTAGAAGGATGAAAAGCAAGAACAACCCAAAATCCAAAATTTCTATCAAATTGCACATTCTACAGGAAAGATTCATCTGGGATCATAAACTAGAGGACGATATTGAGCTAAAAAGTAGAGGAAATACTAGTACATGTATTGGTTGGCTTGACTTGGTAAATGGTTTCCATTTTCTTGGAAGAAAGTAGAAAGTCTTTCCACTACAGGTCAGCCGCCCATTATGTACGTATCAATTAATGCCTCAAAAGCATGATTGTGTGGTTCGAAACGGACGTTGAACCGGTGAAGCCAAGGGTTCACTCAAATTGGGGTTCGACCGGTTCTAGTCGGGGTCAAATCGGATGACGTCATATATATTTATATATATAACATGCTTTAATTTTATTATTTTTAACATTTAAAATATATATTTTTTTCACAACAATTATATATTTTTGCAAATTTTACAATTAAGTTAAACATTAAAATTCATTATTATAAAACCCAATAAGTAAATTAACTATAAACTATTTCTTATTTTTTATTAAAAATATATAAAATTATATTACTGCATTTTTATTAGACAAAAAAAAAATTGATGTAAAAAAATTATAAGTATTTTAAGTTAATACGTGAATAAATTAAACATATTTTAATTGAACAGAAAACAATTAATAAAAATTATGATAGTATTAATTTTATAAATAGTAAGGAATGATAATAAAATTAGCATTAGTTTGGATGGTCCAATTAATAGATTGTTAGAAAATTCATGATTCATATAAAAATGAATTAAAATAATAATTTAAACAAAAGTGAACAATGGTATAGTTTAAAGTACTCATATAATCTATGTGAGTGATTTCAACTCCCATTGATAGCAAAATTTTGTAAAAATTGTCACTTTTTTTTAAAAAAATTAAAAACCGAGTTCGGGCGGGCGGGCCGGATTTTGACCCATTTTTTGCATTTTATGAACCGGCAAGAATGCCGGTCCAGCCCAGACAACACTGCTCAAAAGGATATATTACTCTCTCAAATTTAACTTCCCCAGCCCCACCACCTCCTCTTCCTTCTATATTTACATTTTACTAGTACATGTTTGATCAAATTTGTGTTCAAATCAAAATCTTAAATTGATTAAATAACTGAAATTCAAATATGAATGAGCCAAAAGGGATAGCACTATATATTTGCATCGCATGAAATACATAATTAAATGCAGATATTATGTGTATACATAAAATGCTTTATGTGGGTCACTCAAATATTATTTTACAAAATATCGTTATTGTATTATGACACTTTTCTTTCTCCTCTCTTCTCTCTCCTCTCTTTACCCCACGTCTCTGCTCTTTTTTTTTTTCTTTTGTTTTTCTGTTTTTCCTTTTTCTTAAATAGTTTTCTTTTAACTAATTTAATTTTGGTATTTTTATTTTTGACAACTCTTTTTCTTTTTAAAAAAAATTACCCTATCATTTTTGCTATTAAGCATTTTAAAACACATTAAACTTGATATTTAGTATTCTAATTTATTCAATTTTTTAAAATAATAATAATTTTAATATTTTTCTTACTTTCTTTTTCGCCAAACACAAAAGAGAACTTAACCTTTTATGTTTTTCGCCATTAAAATTTTTTGCCAAACCCATTTTTTCATAATAAAATTGTTATTATTATTATTACTGTTGTTATTATTATTGTTGTTATTATTATTATTATTATTATTATTATTATTATGAGAAAAATGAATAAATTGTAATCCAAAATTAAGAGAAAAAAATTAGATAATTCATTTTGTAGTGAAATGGGTTTCACATATGCAATTTCCAAAGCAAAAAAAATATTAGAGAAAGTCAAAACTAAAAGAAAAAAAAAATTTAATTAGTGTAGGAAGAATGAGACTAAATTGTAGAACAAATAATGGTAAAGGAAGATTTTGAGAAAAATTGATTACAGGAGAGATGAGAGAGAAAGACAAGACAGGAGAAAAGAAATAAGTATAATACGATAATAATATTTTTGTAAAATAACATCTGATTGACCCACATAAACTACTTTATGTGCATATTTTTCTGCACATAATATGTGCAATAAAAATTGTCCATACATAATTGTTATCCACATTAATAATGGGGCTGATCTTAATTAGGTTCCAGCACACACAACTTTGGATCATGGGTGGTTCTAACATATATACTAGGAATTAATTCAGTACAGTTGATGGTGAGAATTCAAAAACATCAAAATTCTCACTTTGGATCATGGGTGGTTCTAACATACCAGGAATTAATTCAGTACAGTTGATGTTGAGAATTCAGAAACATCAAAATTGAAAGAAGATTGTGGAGATGATGAAGGCGAATCAAAGAAAGGTTTTGGAGGGATTTCTAAGGCCTGCAAATTGCCTTCCAGCTTTTCAATTGCTTTGCTCATCATTAATGGTCTCTGTGATGCACGTTTTTGTATGCATCACAATCCCACTTGTATGATTTTCTTAGCAATTTCATAATCTTCCGAGCTCACAACTCCCTTCAATTGCAGATCTTTGTCAATGATCAAATGCTGGTAAGCCCAAGAGGAAAGAATATCATCTCACTAACATGGCTTGTTTCGACACTGACATTACCAACAATTTCAAGAATCATCATTCCATAGTTGTATCAAGATTTTGGTCTTTTCTTTTCTTCATTCCCAAGATTAAGGTAGGCCCATCAGACGATTTCTTGAATTTATATAAATATAAAAGGAAACATGTCAATAATCCCAGTCCACCGCCAACTACTGCTGAAACCAGAGAAACATTAGTTAAGTTGATTAGTACAGTACATATACTATAGAGTTAAACAATGCATCACAAAACAAAATTTATAAACCCTGCACTTAGGCTAATAGCCTAATAGTTTTCACAAAAGACCCAAACAGAAGAATAAAATATTGAAATGTATATGGGAAGCTAATTGATATGAGTAACGTAGACAGAAAATCTCAAATGAACTGATATAGAATATTAATAGCATGTATGACAGTAGTTTAGATCTGCTGTCCAGTTTATTTCATCTTATTCTATTCAACAATAACAAAGGAAACTTATGTTGTCACTCGCGTTAGAAATTCACTGTATTACTAGTGTTGGACAGAAGAATAATAATATAGAACAAATTGGAACTAGGAACCGAAGTGGTTAGACAGAAGTTTAGGTTTACCTATGAGTAGAATATCTCTCAATAATCTCTTTTTTCCTGTGTTAATTGATAAACAACAAAAACAAAAGGTCAGCTGAGACACGAGCATTTCTTGCCGGAAATTCAAATGCGAACCGAACTATAACTGAAAAAGAACAGAGCAAAACAGGATTGATTGGTGGGGATATCAGGTATATGATAGATAGCTTTTAGAGCTGTCTAACCTGTACCAAGGCTGTATTTAGCATTGACACAACGAGTTTTCCTGGAGCGTTGATCAGTTTGACAAACGCCACCTCTACGACGACAGTCGTAGCAATCATCAGATAAACGCCACTGAAGATTCAACTCAGCACCCAAAAAACGAAACACTTCTGGGATATCATCATCGGATTTGTTGTCCTGAGAAAAGGACTTATTATAAGGAAGATACATAGTTGTACAGATAGAATTGATCCTACTAGTATCAGGAGGATGGGACTTGGGATATTTGTTATAAAAGATCAAATCTCGACATCCTTTATAATATCCAAATCCAGGGAAAGAAGACCCATTTATGATATTATTCGAGTAGGAATTTTTTTGGCATCTGAGCAAAGTGACGTTGTTCAACAAAGTAAAGAAATAGAAGGAGAATTTGCAAGACTGATTATATAGTAGAAAGTATTACAACTGTTGTTGGCCAACAAATTTTGAAGATAATCGGAATAAAGGGTCATGGTAGAATTAGAATCGTCTATGGATTCCGCTAGAAACCAATGCTGCGGTGGATACCCAAGTGCGATCTTCGGGTTAGATTTAACAATACAATCCACCATGGACAACCCACAATTATAACGCTGAAAATCGGTGAAAGGGTACGTCAAACTCAGGTTTCCACATGTAAAATTCGATGGGCAAGTGGTATTTGCGCTCTGTTCTTCTTGAGTGGAGAAAGGCAGAGCTCGGGAGAGCAAAACCATATCCAAAAACAATGCAGGAAAACCTATGCTAAAATTTCCAGCACAGATTACCATAGTCTTGCTACATCAAATACTACTTTATTAACGATCGAGGAGTTTGGACACCCCTGTTGACTTGGAATGCTACTTGCGGAAATTATTTGATGCTTTCTACATCAAAAGGCTGGGAATTAATTAGTGCAACCTTCCAATTTGAAGACTGAGAAGTCTTCAAAGGTACAAAGACTCGGCTCATTCGACTTTTCAACTCACCAGCATCACATTTTGATTTCATCTATCCCACTTTTTTTCAATTTGCCACGCAGAGTTCAGGGTTCGATTCATACTTCTGTCAATTTCTGCTTATTTGGAGTGTAGTAAATGCCGATCTAGCAGGTACTAGTTAAAGCTTAGTTTGAAAAAAAAAAAAGGTAAATTTTTTTTTTTAGTTGGAGCTCAAATTTATAACTATTTTTTTCTCAAGATACAAAGAGTATATTATGTGCTTGCTGATCTTCACCAAAAAGAAGATAAAGCGAACAAAGCATGCAGGCTTTCAAGTTTAATTTTCAGCGCTACATGCCTGTTCGCAAAAACTCATAAAACTGGTTTATACATGCAACATGGTTTATAGATGCGGCGCATGTCTGCCTCAAATTGGAAATGTTACAGATCGTCAACTTTGCATTGTTTCAGGGGAGTCAAAAAGTTTTCATCTTTTTTCAAATTGCTCAGAAAGGCTGCCTCAGGTGTTGTACAAATACAGGAAGTACCCTTGTGATGACAAGGAGAGGAACGCATGGGTTGGCTTTGTTTGGAGATGATCAAACTTGAATGTTGCTTTGGAAGAATGTAAAACAAATGTGTTGGCTCTGGTGGAAGGCGGCGGAGATGTCGGAGATAACGGTGTTGTAGACTATGAAGGGCTTTTGGGGAGGGGATTTTGGTTAAGATGGATGGCTAGTGAGTACTGCAGCACTTGTAAGATAAGCGGTGGAAGATGTGGTATAAACACCACCAGTCTTCTATTAATATGCTTTTGCCCTGACAGTCCTCATCTAGTGAGTTGTAAGCTTCGTAAGTTCTTCGATCCCTCTCTTTTTCCTGGAAACTGTATAAGTACCATTGATTCATCATTGGCATGGAGTCATCAAATGATGTAGATGTAAAATGGCTGGTCCAATATTACCTTTAGATCAGATCAGAGGTTTGAAGCTAAATCAGTGTGGAACTCTACCATTACACTGAATATATGTCGTCTTCAAAATTGACAGCCCTGTTCTGTTTTATGCAGTTTGAATTTGCTTTGCTCTGGAAATTTGGCATACTTTTTAACTCTTTCCTTTATGCTAATCTTTTGAGCTGATACTGCTGGTTGAAAATTTATCATCTTTTGTGCCCGAAGCCTTGTATTGATTCATATTTTATATTGCGTTGAAAGCAGGAAAGCAGAAACTGGGAGTGATTCTTGGCACAGGTAAATTCGTGTCATATATATGTAATTTAGGTCAAAATGCCAATGTTCGATGCTTATAGCAATTCATAACTTTTTGGTTGAGTTATTATGGCCAGATTTTCGACAAACACAACCAATATATAGTATCTTGTTTAGCATAATTTCTTAAGCATTTTTTAACATTCTGGAAAAGAGAAGGCTGATCACCTTAACTAATGATTCCCTGATGCAGAAGTTTCTGCGCGTGGAACTGTATTATTAATATGTTTCTTCTTATGGCATTCTAAATTCAAGAAATCTTCTTATGGGTCTGTCTTAATCTTGAGAATGAAGACAAGAAAAGACCAAAATCTTGAAGCCTTCATCAGGCAGTGTGGATCACTGGCACCCAAATGTTACTCCTATTCTGACATAAAAAAAATGACAAACTCATTTAGAGATGAGCTTGGTCAAGGAGGTTATGGAACTGTCTACAAAGGTAAAACTTTTGGATGGTCGTCTTGTTGCTGTTAAGATCCTAAACGCAGCAAACGGAAATGACCAAGATTTTATCAATGAAGTCCGAAGCATAAGCAGCACTTCACATGTCAATGTTGTCAAGCTTTTGGGATTCTGCATTCGAGGTAAAAGGAGAGCCTTGGTGTATGAATTCATGCCAAATGGATCTCTAGAGAAATACATTCACAGCAAGAAAAACTCTGAGATTTTTCATCATTTAGGAATGGACAAACTTTACGAAATTTCACTTGGTGTTGCTCGAGGACTGGAGTACTTACACAGGGGATGCAATACTCGCATTTTGCACTTCGACATTAAACCACATAACATTCTTTTGGATGAAGACTTCTGTCCTAAAATATCAGATTTTGGGATGGCAAAGCAATGCAACAATAAAGAGAGCATCATGTCAATGTTAGAAGCCAGAGGAACAATAGGTTACATAGCCCCAGAACTGATCAACAGATGCTTTGGAGTGGTTTCCTGCAAATCTGATGTTTACAGTTACGGAATGATGATTCGTGAGATTGTTGGTAAAAGAAAGTGTGTCAGCTTGGAAACGAGCCATGCGAGTGAGATATTTTTTCCTTGTTGGGCTTATCAACACTTGATTATTGACAAAGATCTAAGATTGAATGGAGCTGTGACTTTGGAAGAAGATGACATTGCTAAGAAATAATACAGGTGGGATTGTGGTGCATACAGAAAGATCCTTTACAATGAGCGAAGTGATAGAAATGCTTGAAGGTGATTTGCAGGCTTTGGAAATCCCTCCAAAGCCTTTCTTCGATTCGCCTTCAACATCCCCTGAGTCTTCGTGTTTTCCTCATGATGGTTTTGAATTCTCATCAACTCTGCTGAATTCATAGTATATATATGTCAGAACCATTGATAACACTTTTGTATTTTATGCCAAATGTATAGTGCTCTATACATACCTATATATATCAGCTCTCTCATTTCTGTGACTTGAGAATGTATGCCCTTGTGCATTTTATTTTTTACATCTTCCAAAATAAAACAACTTTATATATGTTGTACAACTTTTCATTGATTTAAGAATTTGACAATGATTACTTGCTAAGGCAAAAACAAACACAATAGTAAATTTCGAAAAAAATCACTAATGAAATCAATCTTGCTTCTCAACAAAACAAGACCTAAAAGTGTGGGTATAACCTTAAATAGTTTTGAATAAAAGTTGAAACACAAAAACATTTTTTTGAACTCGATCCATGTATGTTATCGGCTGAGTGCATACATGACACTGGACGTGCGCATCTCAAAATTGATATATATATATATATATATATATATATATATTCTTTTGGTAATACTAATACTCTTGTAAGAGCATCCCCAGACCTCTAAACCTTTTTATAGTTCTGTTTGGTTTCCCAGCAGAACTCCAACTTCGAGTTTTCTTGTAGAGGCCTGAACAGTGTACTTCTACATTTGGAGGTGCCATGTTCAGGCCTCTACCCATTTTTTTTTTACTTTTTTTTTTCATTATTTACATGTTAGTACTTAATTTACTTTTTAATTTTATTTCAATTGATTGATTAAAACACAAAATTTGCTAGTAGTATAATTTTAAGAGTTTAATCAATTTAATTGTTATTTCACAAGTAATAAAAAGATAATTAATTATTAATTAACTCTAATTATTAATATCGGTGTGTCATAATTAACTTTAAGTTAATTTGCATTTTAGTAATATTGATTTCGATATTAATATAATTATCGTTTCATTATTATCCTATTGATCGAGGCCGTTGTGTAAATAACCTAAATAGTACAAAGTTAATAAAATTAAATTTACAATTATGTGTATGGAAGAATAAAAATAGAATATTCTTTTAGATGGATAGAGTTGTCTGCTGGAAAGAGTTTACCATATAAAACTATAAAATAGAAATAGAGATGCCTGTAAAACTCTAAATTGGTGGAGATAAAATTCTTCAACGGGTTCACTTTCTAATCCAATTATGATAGCACATTTTGGGGATTTGTGTTAAACTAGAATGCCGATATCGAGTGTAGCATTTGTAAGACAAGCGGTGGAAGATGTGGCTTCAACATGACCACTCTTCAATTCTTGTGTTTTTTCCTTCACAGACAATATCGTGTTTTTTATAGACAAAAAGTTTCTTGATCATTCGATTTCTTTTCATTAGTTTTTCTCAAATGGTTGCATTACCAAAATTTACCTGAAATACTAGTACTATTCATATAACACTATAGTAATATATTTTTAATATACATTTTTACATTTATAATGCAATTTTAATATTTTAAAATCTTTTTCATTTGAAGAGTCAAAAGAATGAAGTCTTTGCATGGTTCAAGTCTTTGCAGGAATTTCCAGAGTCAGTTCAAGTCAATAGCGTGTCCAAAGAATGATAGTCTTGTCCCATTCTTAACATTTCCAAGTCAATAGCGTGTCCAAAGAATGATAGTCTTGTCCCATTCTTCTAGTAGTTTACTCTTCTTTATCTCCCTTGTGTGGGAGTTTGGCTCCCCCTTTATATGAGGGTACTTTATCTCTCTACGTGAGAATTGTCTTTTTAATATATGTGTTTGAGGCATACTAAACGGTTTTACTATTCGCAATAACATTCCCTTATGAAAAAACAAAAATGCCCCTGGCCCAAAAGGAAAAAGAAAAAGAAGAAAACCGGGTACTGTTCACCCACGGATGAACAGTACCCGGCTAGAAAAAAATGTGAAGAAATACCGCCAGCCGTCGGCGGTATTCCAGGAATTCCATCCGGGGAGATAGTCTCCCCGGCCGAAATGTTGCAGAAACAGAAAAAAACGTCCGGATAATCGCAAATCCGAGAAAAAAATCCCCCCGAATGGATTTTTTTTCCCGAAAATTAAAATGAAGGGGTATATAGAGAATTTATGCAAACTAATTTAAAGTAAAAAAAATAAATACAGTGTTTACTTATAGTGTAATATGGATCGTACTCGGGTATACCTGCCATATTTGAATAAACGTGTCAGTGATGAAATAGAAAACAAGTGTTTCTGCAATTTAATGTAAATGGAAAACAACTAACTCTGAAGGTTGAAAAAATGGAATAAACTTGGCACCTTACTTATAGGTGAAAAAATGGAAGAAAAATAATTTTTAACCATAAAGGGCAATTTGGACTTTTTACAGGAGAATGTTATTGCGTTTAGTAAAACGGGTGAAGGGTACCTGTGGGTGAACAGTACTGTTCACGCATGGTTGAACAGTACCCGATTCTCTTATTTTTCTTTTTTCTTTTGAGCCAGGGGCATTTTTGTCTTTTCATAAAGGAATGTTACTGCGAATAGTAAAACGGTTACTGTGTATAACAATTTCGATGTGTTTTTGCTTTGTTTTAGTGTAAATCTGTCATTTCATCCACAAATTTAATAGTATTGACAGAGGTGAAAGATACAAAAACTAATATGGTAAAATTTTGACCCGCAAAGGAGTGCTCAAATGGTGACTATAATGGAACAGATGAAATAATTATTACCGTTCAACAAGGATATTCGGTTTTACTACGTAACTTTTCAACTCAAAGCCCCTGTATTTGCAGACATACCTTTCAAATTGATAATCACATGACTAGAACAAAAGAGACCACTCCAAGTCCTAGAGACACCTAGGGTCCAAAATCAAAGGAAAATAATGGAACCATTTACCAAGTCAAGCCAACCAAATCATTATTCATATACCCTAGTATTAATTTCCTCTACCTTTTTACTCAATATCTTGCTCCAGTTCATAATCCCAGATGAACATCTCCACTAAAAGGTACAATTTGACAGAAATTTTGGAATGTGGGTTGTTCTTGCTTTTCATCCTTCTCCTGGGAAAATCATGTGCTGCTGTTGATTACAGGCATAAAGCATGTGCTCCAAGAATGCGTGGCAATGTTAACATAAGCTACCCTTTCCACATTCGAGGCCAGCAAGAACCCTACTGTGGGTTCCCTAAATTTGAAATCAACTGCAGCAATTCCACAACTCCGATAATCCATATACCGGAGAATGATTATGTGATTGACGGAATTTTCTATCACAATCAAACTCTTCGGGTGCACAGTGCTATCACCACCAATTGTCTGCCTCAAATTGGAAATGTAACCGATCATGAACTTTTCAGTGTTTCTGGGGAGCCAAAAAGTCTTCATCTTTTGTCAAATTGCTCAGAAAGGCTGCCTGAGGTGTTGCAGAAATACAGGAAGTACCCTTGGGATGATATGAATGCATCGGGTTTGGCGATATTTGAAGATGATCGAAACTTGAATATTGCATTGGGAGAATGAAGAGCAAATGTGTTGGCACCGGTGGAAGGCGGCGGCGGAGGTAACGGAGTGGTGGACTTTAAAGGGCTTTTGAGGAGGGGATTTGTGTTAAGCTGGATTGCTAATGACTGCAGCATTTGTACGACGAGCGGTGGAAGATGTGGCCACAACACCACCACTCATCACTTCGCGTGCTTTTGCCCCGACAGGCCTCATCGTGTTTTCTGTAGACGTCGTACGCTAAAAAGTTTCTTAATTGATCCCTTCATTTCTCTTCCCTTAGTTTTTCTCAAATGATTTCATTATTGAGTACCATAATTTGCCTGATATTTATTTGCTTTCAATGCAGAAAAGAAGACACGGGAAGTGATTATAGGCACCGGTAAATTTCTCTGTCATTAGTACATCAGGCCAAAATGCCAATGCCAGATTAATTTTGCACCAACACAATCATGGTTAATAGAAGAGTCTAGCGGTACAGCTGTTTATGAGTCACAAGGTATAATGTTAGAGTAGACACTTTATGGAATGGAGGGAGTATATAGTACTGTCGCAAAAGAAAACACATGATCAGAGCGCAATTAACCAATATATGTAGTATCTTGTTTAGCATAATTTCTTATGCGTTTTTAACATTCTGGAAAAGAAAAGGTTGGTCACTTCGTGTTACATTGACTAATGAGTCCCTTATGCAGGAGTTGTTGTGGGTGGCATTGTATTATTGATATGTTTCTTCGCATGCTACTATAAATTCAAGACACCGTCTGATGGGTCTACCGTAATCTTGGGAATGAAGAACATGAATAACCGAAATGTTGAAACCTTCATCAGGCAATGTGGATCACTGGCACCGAATTGTTACTCCTATTCTGACATCAAGAAAATGACAAACTTATTCAAAGATGACCTCGGCAAAGGAGGCTATGGAACTGTCTACAAAGGAAAACTTTTGGATGGTCGTCTTGTTGCTGTTAAGATCCTAAACACAAGAAACGAGAATGATGAAGATTTCATCAATGAAGTCCGAAGCATTAGCAGAACCTCACATGTCAATGTTGTCAAGCTTTTGGGATTCTGTATTCAAGGTAAAAGGAGAGCCTTGGTGTATGAATTCATGCCAAATGGATCTTTGGTGAAATACATCCACAGCCAGAAAAACTCTCATCCTCATCTGGGAATGGACAAACTTTATGAAATTTCACTTGGTGTTGCTCGGGGACTCGCGTACTTACACAGGGGATGCAATACTCGCATTTTACATTTTGACATAAAGCACAACATTCTTTTGGACGAAGATTTTTGTCCTAAGATTTCTGATTTTGGGATGGCAAAGCAATGCACCAATAAAGAGAGCACCATGTCAATGTTAGAAGCCAGAGGAACAATTGGTTACATATGTTGGGCTTTTCCCTCATATTTGGAGGAGCCCAAAATGAGGCCCATTAGGCTGTTTTTATTAACCCTTTCTTCAGGGATTTGGTGAGGGGTGTGAGACGGAGCAGCACAAAAAGAGATCGGGCGTCCAGAGAGCAGCAAGAGGAAAACCGCAGCATTTTTCCCCTGCCAGGACCAGTTCAGCCAAAACGGAGATTTCTCAGCGATCAACCGTTGGATTGCCCTGAAACTTTGCCACAGTGTTCACCACACGTAGAGGTATGTTTTGAACGGTGGAGATCTGGTTTTGAGCATTTTAAGTCCGTCTGCTGTGCGTATAACAGAGACGTGAGTTTGGAGAAATCTTTGGTTTATTTGCTATATTGATTCTTATTGTGTTCCAAGATTGTGTTGTATATCTTGATGTTGTTGATGGATGCCTCTAATATCTTGATGTTGTTGATGAATGCCTCTAATCTGAATTAGAGAGAACTCTTGGTTGTACCCATTATTGATTTTAGTGGAGATTAAGTGGCCTAAGGTCCCGTGGATGTTTCCTCCTTGTTAACGGAGGTTTTACCACGCTAAAATTGTTGTGCTGTCAATTTGTTCATTTGTTGCTTGTTTCGTTTTGATCTCTATTTATTTGTTTCCTAAAAGATTCACACAAAGAAGGAGAATGGTTGATTCCACTGTTTAGAGTTTGTTTAAGTTTGCATTTAAATAGTGGATCTTCCAATAAAGTGGTATCAGAGCTGTGGTTATTATTGTTGAATTTCTTGTGTTGAATAATGGAAGCAAATTTGAGTAGAATGATCACTTTGAATGGTTCTAATTATCACACTTGGAAAGGAAAGATGGAAGATCTCCTTTATGTCAAACAGTTTCATTTGCCGGTGTTTGCCTCTGAGAAGCCAGAAAATATGTCTGAAGAAGGATGGACTTTGTTGCATCGACAAGTCTGTGGGTATATAAGGCAGTGGGTAGATGATAATGTTTTGAATCATATTAGTGGGGAAACACATGCACGGTCACTCTGGAGTAAACTTGAGGAGTTGTATGCTCGGAAAACAGGAAATAATAAAATGTTTCTCATAAAGCAGTTGATGGCATTAAGGTATCAAGATGGAACTCCGTTGACAGATCACTTGAATACGTTCCAAGGAATAATCAATCAGTTAGCTGGAATGGGTATCAAGTTTGATGATGAGATTCAGGGGTTATGTTTATTGGGTACGTTGCCGGACTCTTGGGAAACATTCAGAATGTCATTAAGTAACTCAGCTCCAAATGGTGTAATCAACATGGATCTGGCTAAGAGCAGTGTTTTAAATGAAGAAATGAGAAGAAAATCACATGGGTCTTCTCAGCAGTCAGAGATTTTGGTTACAGAAAGAAGAGGGAGAAGTAAAAGCAGAGGTTTCAAGAATAAAGAAAAAGGAAGAAGTAAGTCCAACAGGTTTGCTAATGTTGAGTGTCATCACTGTGGCATGAAAGGACACATCAAGAAATATTGTAGACAGTTGAAGCGGGATAACAAGAAGAAAGACAAAGAACAAGAGGTGATGTTGGCAAGGAAAATGATCGAGTTGCCACCGCTAGTACAGAAGACTTTCTCGTTGTTTATGATGAAGATGTTGTCAATGTTGCATGTCACGAGATCAGTTGGGTTATTGATAGTGGAGCCTCCATTCATGCTACATCTCAAGAGGACTTCTTTACATCCTATACAGCAGGTGATTTTGGGACGGTGAAGTTGGGTAATGATGGTTTGGTTAAAGTCATTGGTATCGGAGATGTGTGTTTGGAGATGAACAATGGCACGAGACTACTTCTTAGAGGGGTAAAGCATATTCCTGAAATTCGTTTGAACTTGATCTCTGCAGGTAAACTTGATGATGAAGGATATTGCAATACCTTTAGTAATGGCCAGTGGAAACTTACTAAAGGTGCTATGGTTGTTGCTCGTGGGAACAAGCATTCCAGTTTGTATATACTGCAGGCAAGACTCTCCAAAGGTGTTATTAATGCTGTGACAGATGAGCTCACTGCGGAATTGTGGCATAAGAGACTTGCTCACATGAGTGAGAAAGGCTTGGCAGTATTGGCTAAAAAGAATCTTCTTTCTGGAATGAATAATGCTCATTTAAGAAGATGTACTCATTGTTTGGCAGGGAAGCAGAATAGAGTTTCTTTCAAGAGTTCCCCACCTTCAAGAAAACAAGACATACTTGATTTGGTACATTCAGATGTATGTGGTCCTATGAAGACAAGAACCTTGGGTGGTGCCAGCTATTTTGTGACCTTCATAGATGATTGTTCAAGAAAGTTATGGGTGTACACTTTGAAGAGCAAAGATCAGGTATTAGATGTGTTTAAACAGTTTCAAGCCTTAGTTGAGAGACAGACTGGGAAGAAATTGCGGTGCATCAGAACAGATAATGGGGGAGAGTATTCAGGTCCTTTTGATGAGTATTGTAGGCGTCAGGGCATTCGACATCAAAAGACACCTCCCAAGACTCCTCAGTTAAATGGGTTGGCTGAGAGAATGAACAGAACATTGGTTGAAAGAGTAAGATGTCTTCTTTCACAGGCTCAGTTGCCGAGATCTTTCTGGGGTGAGGCTTTGAATACAGTTGTATATGTTCTTAATCTCACACCATGTGTTCCTCTTCAGTTTGATGTACCAAACAGAGTTTGGACTGGAAAAGATGTTTCTTATGATCATCTACGCGTTTTTGGTTGCAAGGCATTTGTGCATATACCAAAAGATGAGAGATCTAAGCTCGATGTGAAGACACGACAATGTATCTTCATTGGTTATGGTCTGGATGAATTTGGCTATAGATTTTATGATCCAGTTGAGAAGAAACTAGTAAGGAGTCGTGATGTTGTATTCATGGAAGATCAAACTGTACAAGATGTTGAGAAGAGAGAAAAAGGAGTCCATCAGTATAGTGATGATTTGATTGACCTAGATCCAGTTCCTTTATCAGTACAGATGGAACAGAATGTTCAAGATGACCAACAGGGTTCAGATGATGCAGATACTCCTTTGCAGGCTGAAACAGATCACCAGACTACTGATCAGTTGTCAGAATCAGAAATTCCACTCAGGAGGTCTACCAGAGATCGACGTCCTTCCACACGGTATGATACAGATAAGTATGTGTTATTGACAGATGAGGGGGAACCTCAATGTTATGCAGAAGCGATGGAAGATGGAAACAGGGCTCACTGGGTTGGTGCTATGGAAGATGAGATGCAGTCACTGTATGACAATCACACGTTTGAGCTGGTAAAGTTGCCTAAGGGTAAGAGAGCTCTGAAGAACAAGTGGGTCTACAAGGTGAAGCAAGAAGAACACAGTTCACAACCACGATACAAAGCTAGACTGGTCGTCAAGGGATTCAGTCAGAGAAAAGGTATTGATTTTGATGATATTTTCTCTCCTGTTGTGAAGATGTCTTCCATACGTGTTGTTCTAGGTCTAGCAGCAAGCTTAGATTTAGAAATTGAGCAAATGGATGTAAAAACTGCTTTTCTTCATGGTGAGTTGGAGGAAGAAATTTATATGGAGCAGCCAGAGGGTTTTGAGGCAAAAGGAAAAGAGGATTATGTATGCCGGTTAAAGAAAAGCCTTTACGGGTTGAAGCAAGCACCTAGACAATGGTATAAGAAGTTTGAGTCAGTTATGGGGAGCATGGTTACAAGAAGACTAATTCTGACCATTGTGTTTTTGTGCAGAAATTCTCTGATGATGATTTTATCATTTTATTGCTCTATGTTGATGACATGTTGATTGTTGGCAAAAATTCTTTAAGGATTGATAATTTGAAGAAGCAGTTGAGTAAGTCCTTTGCCATGAAGGATTTGGGGCCAGCAAAACAAATTCTTGGTATTCGAATTTGTCGAGACAGGAAAGGAAAGAAGTTGTACATATCACAGGAACGGTACATTAACAAGGTACTTGAAAGGTTCCGTATGGATAAAGCTAAAGTGGTTTCTTCTCCTTTATCTAACCACTTTAAGTTGAGATCGAGTCAAGGCCCTTCAACAGATAAAGAGAAGGAAGATATGAAAAAGGTTCCATATGCCTCAGCAGTAGGAAGCTTAATGTATGCAATGGTGTGTACGAGGCCAGACATAGCTCATGCAGTTGGAGTTGTTAGTCGTTTCCTTTCGAATCCAGGAAGAGAGCATTGGGATGCAGTAAAGTGGATTATGAGATATCTTCGAGGTACTTCCAAGTTAACACTTAGCTTTGGAAGTGGAAAACCAGTGTTAGTTGGATACACTGATTCAGATTTGGCAAGAGATGAAGACTCTCGTAAGTCTACTTCAGGTTATCTAATTACTTTCTCTGGTGGAGCAGTCTCTTGGCAGTCAAGATTGCAAAAGTGTGTAGCACTCTCTACAGCAGAGGCAGAGTTTATTGCAGCAACGGAAGCTTGTAAAGAGTTGTTGTGGATGAAGCAGTTCTTGAGAGAACTTGGTCTCAAGCAGCAGAAATATGTATTGTTCTGCGACAATCAGAGTTCTATTCATCTGGCGAAGAACTCGGCGTTTCACTCAAGATCAAAGCATATTGATGTGAGGTATCATTGGATAAGGGATACTCTTAACAATAAGTTACTTGAACTTGAGAAAATCCATACAGATGAGAATGGATCTGACATGTTGACAAAAGCAGTATCAAGGGAAAAACTTGAAGTTTGTTGTTCAATTGCCGGGATGGCGGATCCCTCCACCTAATCGGGAAAGGGGGAGATTTGTTGGGCTTTTCCCTCATATTTGGAGGAGCCCAAAATGAGGCCCATTAGGCTGTTTTTATTAACCCTTTCTTCAGGGATTTGGTGAGGGGTGTGAGACGGAGCAGCACAAAAAGAGATCGGGCGTCCAGAGAGCAGCAAGAGGAAAACCGCAGCATTTTTCCCCTGCCAGGACCAGTTCAGCCAAAACGGAGATTTCTCAGCGATCAACCGTTGGATTGCCCTGAAACTTTGCCACAGTGTTCACCACACGTAGAGGTATGTTTTGAACGGTGGAGATCTGGTTTTGAGCATTTTAAGTCCGTCTGCTGTGCGTATAACAGAGACGTGAGTTTGGAGAAATCTTTGGTTTATTTGCTATATTGATTCTTATTGTGTTCCAAGATTGTGTTGTATATCTTGATGTTGTTGATGGATGCCTCTAATATCTTGATGTTGTTGATGAATGCCTCTAATCTGAATTAGAGAGAACTCTTGGTTGTACCCATTATTGATTTTAGTGGAGATTAAGTGGCCTAAGGTCCCGTGGATGTTTCCTCCTTGTTAACGGAGGTTTTACCACGCTAAAATTGTTGTGCTGTCAATTTGTTCATTTGTTGCTTGTTTCGTTTTGATCTCTATTTATTTGTTTCCTAAAAGATTCACACAAAGAAGGAGAATGGTTGATTCCACCGTTTAGAGTTTGTTTAAGTTTGCATTTAAATAGTGGATCTTCCAATAACATAGCCCCTGAACTGATCAGCAGATGCTTTGGAGTAGTTTCGTACAAATCTGATGTTTACAGCTATGGAATGATGATTCTTGAAATTGTTG
Organism: Leptodermis oblonga; assembly: GCA_016801395.1. NCBI lineage: Eukaryota > Viridiplantae > Streptophyta > Magnoliopsida > Gentianales > Rubiaceae > Leptodermis > Leptodermis oblonga. The sequence goes on along the minus strand of CM028751.1, from coordinate 7,967,674 downwards.
GTCGGAGAAAGAATGTCAGCTTGGAAACGAGCCATGAGAGTGAAATATTTTTTCCTCTTTGGGCTTATCAGCACTTGATCATTGAGAAAGATCTGCAGTTGGAGTTGTGAATTCGGAAGAAGATGAAATTGCTAATAAAATAATACAAGTGGGATTGTGGTGCATACAAAAAGATCCATCACAAAGACCAACGATGAGCAAAGTAATTGAAATGCTGGAAGGCGATTTGCAGGCCTTAGATATCCCTCCAAGACCTTTCTTTGATTCGCCTTCAACATCACCAGTGTCTTCTTTTAATCTTCATGATGTTTCTGAATTCTCATAAACTCTAGTGAATTCCCAGTATGTTAGAACCACCCCAATTTAAAAGTGATTCTTAAGCTTTAACTGTCAGTGTGACATGGAACCTATGAGATAAAATTTGTGTGTTTCTTGCGGAGTTAGGCCATCAAGTTTAGGAGGGGCAAAATTATTTAGAACAAATTATATTTTGGTCTGTAACTCTTTGTTAATACATGTTGACCCCTTAAAAAATTTCAATAAGGATAGAAATCTTATTTACATGTGTCTTTTACGGAAATGAACTAAAGGAAATGAAAATTTTGAAATTTTATACTACATTAAGAGTGTGTTGAGTGGATTTTTAAACTTTTTTTTTTTTTTTTTTTTGCTTTAACAAACTTGGAACTCATTAAAAGTACTGTTTGTTTTCCTAATAACATGACAGATACTTAATTTTGACGTGTCAAACAAATATATAGTGCTGTTCCTTTTGGATCATTCATATTGGCGTTTCAGTTGTTTAATCAAACATGCCCTTAAAATGTGAATATACAAACTGCAGTCCTTCTTCTCCATTGAGGAGCTTTTTGGTGGTGGGGCTGGGGCAGTTAAACTTGAGAGAGTAATATATATACTTTTGAGCCATTAGTTGATACGTACATAATGGGCTGCTTTCTCTTCCAATTCCACTACTAGAACCAGGAAAATGGAAACCATTCACCAACTCAAGCCAACCAATACATATACTAGTATTTCCTCAACTTTTGAACTCAATATCTTCCTTCCTCCAGCTAGTTCATGATCCCAGATGATCCTTTTGAGTAAAATGTACAATTTAATCTTGCTTTTCATCATTGTACTGGGAAAATCTTGTGCTGCTGTTGATTTCAGGTATGAAGCATGTGCTTCAAGAATGTGTGGCAATGTTAACATAAGCTACCCTTTCTACATTGGTGGTCAGCAAGAATCCTACTGTGGTTTGCCTAACTTGGAAATCAATTGCCGCGACTCTGCAACTCCGATACTCCATATACCTGAGAATGACTATGTTCTTGACGCAATTTTCTATCACAACCATACTTTTCAGGTGCATAGCGCGGCAGTTAAAAGTGACACCAATTGTCTGCCTCAGATTGGAAATGTAACACAACCTCAACTTTTCAATGTTTCTGAGGCGTCAAAAAGTCTTCATCTTTTGTCAAATTGCTCAGAAAGGCTGCCTCAGATGTTGCACAAGTACATGAAGTCCCCTTGTGATGGGAAGGATTGGAATGCGTGGGGTTTGGCAATGTTTGGAGATGATCAAAACTTGAATGTTGCTTTGGAAGAATGTAGAACAAATGTGTTGGCTCCGGTGGAAGGCGGGGGAGATGTCGGGGATAACGGTGTTGTAGACTATGAAGGGCTTTTGGGGAGGGGATTTACGTCAAACTGGATGGGTAATAATTGCGGAAATTGTAAGAGCAGCGGTGGAAGATGTGGCTTCAACAGCACCACTTGGCTATTAATCTGCTTTTGCCCCGACAAACCTCATAGAGTGAGTTGTAATATTAATCCCCGTAAGTTCTTCCACCCCTCTCTACTGTTTTCATTTGTTACCATATATATATGATTATATTGCTGGTAAGTATATGTACAAACTTTGGCATATTTTCTCTTATCATGATGCTTGTGTTGAAGGACCTCTTTGATCTCTCTCTTCAGTTTTTCTCTCAAAGATCTCATTACCATAATTTGGCTGAAACTATATTCCTACGACTTCAAATAATCCATGTATTTGATCCCAGATGTAGTGAAAATGTACTTCTTCCGTTACGTCAGAAAAGTCCACTGGGAAGTTGTATCTTGTGACTCATAATAAACAGTTGTATCTTGTGACTCATGATAAATGGTTATATCACTGTTCTAGTGGAATGTCTTTGAACCACTTGTTCGGGAAATATCCAACAGGAACAAAACATCGGAATTGAAAATAGAAAAAAAAAATACAATGGTTTAATCCACATAAATACTCACTATTCCAGACAAATAGAGAATTACATAATATAAGATTTATGCTTTATATGTTTTCTCTTTTACAACATACAAATCATCTTTTTCCCTCAATTTTATTCTAACATCTCTATAGCTCTCTTTGTGTAGAATCATATATGTCTGTCATAGTTTATTACAAACAATGTCTATTTATAATAAAACTATTGAAACTCTCAAAGACTTAGTTTCCTAATCAATACAAAATTATATAGAAAGTCTGGTCTAATACTAATTGAACTAAGATTTTGACGAGAATGGAGAGAATATCTCTCTAGTGCCTGAAGCATTGTACAGACTCAAAATTTATTAGCTTTAAATGCAGGGAAGAAGAAGACGCGGGATGTGATCCTAGGAACAGGTAAAATGCAACAGTTCAAACTTCTTGGTTGGTTGATCTTATGATTGAGTTAAAAACAAACATAACCAATATATAGTATCTTGTTTAGCATAATTTACAATGCTTTTTTACATTCTGGAAAAGAAAAGGTTTGTCATTTGGTGTTACCTTAACTAATGATTCCCCAATGCAGGAGTTGCTGTGGTTGGAATTGTGATATTGATATGTTTCTTATTATGGCATTATAAGTTCAAGAAATGTTTTTATGAATCTACTCTAATCTTGCGAATGAAGATGAGAAAAGATCAAAATCTTGAAACCTTCATCAGGGAATGTGGAGGATCACTTGCACCCAAATGTTACTCCTATTCTGACATCAAGAAAATGACAAACTCATTCAAAGATGAACTCGGCAAAGGCGGCTATGGAACTGTCTACAAAGGAAAAATCTTCGATGGTCATCTTGTTGCTGTTAAGATCCTAAATGCAGTAAATGAAAATGACGAAGATTTCATCAATGAAGTCCGAAGCATCAGCAGAACTTCACATGTCAATGTTGTCAAGCTTTTGGGATTCTGCATTCAGGGTAAAATGAGAGCCTTGGTATATGAATTCATGGCAAATGGATCTTTAGAGAAATACATCCACAGCCAGAAAAACACCAAGAATTTTCATCATTTAGGAATGGACAAACTTTACGAAATTTCACTTGGTGTTGCTCGTGGAATTGAGTACTTACACAGGGGATGCAGTACTCGCATTTTGCATTTTGACATAAAACCTCACAACATTCTTTTGGATGAGGATTTTTGTCCTAAGATTTCTGACTTTGGGCTGGCAAAGCAATGCACCAATAAAGAGAGCGTCGTGTCAATTTTAGAAGCCAGAGGAACAATTGGTTACATAGCCCCAGAGCTAATCAGCAGATGCTTTGGAGTAGTTTCCTACAAATCTGATGTTTACAGTTACGGAATGATGATTATGGAAATTGTTGGTCGGAGAAAGAATTTCAGTGTTGAAACAAGCAATGCGAGTGAGATATTCTTTCCTCATTGGGCTTATCAGCATTTGATTATTGACAATGATCTGAGATTGAAGGGAGTTGTGACTTCGGAAGAAGATGAAATTGCTAAGAAAATAATACAGGTGGGATTGTGGTGCATACAGAATAATCCCTCACGGAGACCAACGATGAGCAAAGTTATTGATATGCTCGAGGGTGATTTGCAGGCATTGGAAATTCCTCCAAAACCTTACTTCGATTCTACTTCAACATCACCAGAGTCTTCTTTCCATCAACTTGATGTTTCTGAATTTTCATCAACTCTATTGAATTCCTAGTATGTTAGAGCCACCCATGACCTTAAGTTGTGTGTCATGGATGGAACCTATGATCAGTCCCATTACTAATGTTGATACAATTTTTTTGTTTCATGCCATTCAGATATTTAGTGTTATTCCTTTTGGATCATTCATATTGGAATTTCAGTTGCTTAATTAATTTAGCATTTTGATTTCAACACAAAAATGTCCTTAAAATATAAATATAAATGGAAGAGGAGGCAACAGCAGTCCTGCTTCTCCATTGAGTTGCTTTTTGGTGGTGGGATGGGGCAGTCAAATTTGGGAGAGTAATATATATACACTTTTGAGGTATTAATTGATACGTACATAATGGGATGCTCTCTTCCAATTCCACTCCTAGAACGAGGAAAATGGAAGCCATTTACCAACTCAAGCCAACCAATACATATACTAGTATTTCCTCTACTTTTGAATTCAATATCTTCCTCTAGCTACTTCATGATCCCAGATGAACCAACCTTTCCTGTGAGCAAAATGTACAATTTAATCTTTCTTTTCATCTTTATACTCGGAACATCTTGTGCTGCTGTTGATTTCAGGTATGAAGTATGTGCTTCAAGAATATGTGGCAATGTTAGCATAAGCTATCCTTTCTACATTCGAGGTCAGCAAGAATCCTTCTGTGGATTCCCTAAATTTGAAATCAATTGCAGCCACTCTGCTAGTCCCGTAATCCATATACCTGAGAATGATTATGTGATTGATGCAATTTTTTATGAGAAGAAACAATTTCGGGTGCATAGTGCGGAAGTTTCAAGTACCACCAATTGTCTGCCTCAGATTGGAAATATAACAGAAGGGGAAGTTTTCAATGTTTCCAGGGCCTCAAAAAGTCTTCATGTTTTGTCAAATTGCTCACAAAAACTGCCTGAGGTGTTGCAAAAATACAGGAAGGTTCTTTGTGATGAGAAGGACAACAACGCATTGGGTTAGTCTGTGTTTGGAGATGATCAAAACTTGAATGTTGCTTTGGAAGAATGTGAAACAAATGTGTTGGCTCCGGTGGAAGGCAGTGGAGATGTCAGAGTGGTAGACTATGAAGGGCTTTTGGGGAGGGGATTTGTGTTAAAATGGAAGGCTGGTGAGTGCAGCATTTGTAAGAGAAGCGGTGCAAGATGTGGCTACAACACCACCACTTTTGAATTCCAATGCTTTTGCCCTGACAGACCTCATAAAGGGAGTTGTAAGCCTCGTAAGTTTTTCTACCCCACTGTTTTCATTTGTTTTCTTCTCATTTATTATCATAATTAGGCTGAAACTATTCATACAACACCATCATGATCCATATATTTGATCCCACGTAGTGAGACAAAGGCTGCGTGTTGTTGTTGTTATTGTGTTAGTGGTTGAAGGTAATGGAGTCCATTTGAAACAGAAACTACTGCTTGATTAATTTGTTCTTATTTAGAAGAGTCATGGACATTTTGCATCTCGGCTTCAACATGACATTATTTTGAAGAGTCAAAAGAATGAAGTGTTTGCATGGCTTTAAGTCTTAACACTTTGTGGAAAGAGAGAGGCAGGAATTTCCACAAGTTGTTCGTAAGCATTTCCAAGTCAAAATAATGAACTTGTCTTTGTCTCCTCCTTGTACAGTTTGAATATTTTTTCCTTGCGGAATTCGACACTCTTTCTTTATGTTGGTCTTTTGAGCTGGCTGAAAATCTATTACTCGCTCTGTTTCATTAGAATAGTTTACTTCGAAGTTGTATCTTGTGACTCATAAATAGTTGCACTTCTATACTCTTCTAGTGGAATGGAAGGAGTATCTCTCTAGTGCCCGAAGCCCTGTACTGAATCAAAAATTTTTAGCTTTAAATGCAGGGAACAAGACGCGGAAAGTGATTCCAGGAACAGGTAAACTTCTGTCGTTATATATACTTGAGGTCAAAATGCAACACTTCAAAACTTTTTGGTTGGTTGATGTTATGATTCAGTAATCATGGTCAGATTAATTTATTATGCTTTTTCAACATTATTTCGTGTTTTTATCAGGACTCGCTATGAGTGGAATAATATTATTGATCTGTTACTTCGTGTGGCATTACAAATGCAAGAAATCGTCTGTTGGCCAAAATGTTGAAACCTTCATCAGGCAATGTGGAGGATCACTGGCACCCAAATGTTACTCCTATTCTGACATCAAGAAAATGACAAACTCATTCAGTCATGAACTCGGTAAAGGAGGCTACGGAACTGTCTACAAAGGTAAACTTTTAGATGGTCATCTTGTTGCTGTTAAGATCCTAAATGCAGTAAATGAAAATGATGAAGACTCCATCAATGAAGTCCGAAGCAGAAGCAGAACTTCACATGTCAATGTTGTCAAGCTTTTTGGATTCTGCATTCAAGGTAAAAGGAGAGCCTTGGTATATGAATTCATGCCAAATGGATCTCTAGAGAAATACATTCACAGCAAGAAAAACTCTGAGATTTATCATCATTTAGGAATGGACAAACTTTACGAAATTTCACTTGGGGTTGCTCGGGGACTCGAGTACTTACATAGGGGATGCAATACTCGTATTTTGCATTTCGACATAAAGCCTCACAACATTCTTTTGGACAAAGATTTTTGTCCCAAGATTTCTGACTTTGGGATGGCAAAGCAATGCACCAATAAAGAGAGCGCCATGTCAATTTCAGAAGCCAGAGGAACAATTGGTTACATAGCCCCTGAATTAATCAACAGATGCTTTGGCGTAGTTTCCTACAAATCTGATGTATACAGCTATGGAATGATGATTCTTGAAATTGTTGGTAGAAGAAAGAATATCAGCTTGGAAATGAGCCATGCGAGTTAGATATTTTTTCCTCGTTGGGCTTACCAGCATTTGATCATTGACAAAGATTTGCAAATGAAGGGAGTTAATGTGAATTTGGAGGAAGATGAAATTGCCAAGAAAATAATACAGGTGGGATTGTGGTGCATACAGAAAGATCCTTCACAAAGATCAACAATGAGCGAAGTAATTGAAATGCTTGAAAGCGATTTGCAGGCCTTAGAAATCCCTCCAAAACCTTTCTTTGATTCGCGTTATCATCACCACAGTCTTCATCTTTTCGTCGTGAAGTTTCTGAATTCTCTTCAACTCTGCTGAATTCATAGTATATATGTAAGATCCACCCATGATCCTAAGCTGTCTCATGGAAAAATGAAATGTCTGTATCCTACAGTTTTAGCGATCCTGATTTCCTAGATTATCTTTGGAACTAAATCTGGCAAGAAAGAAGTACTCATAATATATATAAAATATTGAATGTAATAGTCATAACTGATTCCAACTATATATACTCAATACTGCTGCCCTTTTATGTCTCAATCAAGGGTTTAATTTGTACGTTTTAGAAGCCGAGAGTTTATTTTGTACTTACTACAATCCCTTTGTATTTCGCCCTAAAAACTAATAATTTTACCTGAGCTCAAGGCTTCACTCAGCCTTCATGGGAAACATTGAATAAGACAATGTGACTGAACCATCTTATGTGGTGGAGCAAATGCACCCAATAATCGTATTGATGAGAAATCATTCTTTACCGTGGGTTTAGGCTTTACCTGGAATAAACACATTCAATTTTTCTCATGTTTCACCTGTTCAGTTCAACTATACAGGGAATGTGGCGGCTTGTTTCTCACCAGAGAATCATCGATCCAATCCACCTTCACGTTACCATTTCATTGTTGTGGGTTAAGATTTCTATAACTTCAATCAGAAAACTGATACTGCAAAATTTAATCTAGTTGATCCTCCAGTCCGGAACAGAACACCATTATAGATGAACATATTTGAGCTATTTAATTTATTCTCATATAAAAAGCTGGAAAGTTAGGATTGAATGGAGGTGAAGGGACTGCGATACCAAGTACGGTAGGGATCGGATCAATGGGTAATTGAGATGGAATGCTTGAACAATTGTTCTCGTATTGTTTGCGTGAATTCAAACATCAGCAATGGAGGTAGTACCTGTTTGGCGATATAATTGATGTGCATTACAAGGGTTTGTAGAAATTCCTCAGTGAAGATAGGACTGTGTTGCTGGTTTTTTTTTTTTCGTCGGAATTCGATGGCTCGCATTTTGCATTTTGACATTAAACCTCACAACATTCTTTTGGATGAAGATTTTTGTCCTAAGATTTCTGACTTTGGGTTGGCAAAGCAATGCACCAATAGAAAGAGAGCGCTGTATCGATTTTAGAAGCCAGAGGAACAATTGGTTACATCGCTCCTGAACTAATCGCAGGTGTTTACAGCTATGGAATAATAATTCTCGAAATTGTTGTTAGAATAAGGAATGTCAGCTTCTTGAGCGTATACCTCAATGATTGTATACCGATAACTTCGACAGTCCCACGCTCTCCAATTGACCGAACCGGTAATGACCAGGATGGCGTGACAGTATATGGTCCATGAGTGTAAGAAGGGGCATCAGATGAAGATGATGATCAATATGTGCAACCTCCCCATACTGACCGAAAACTTGAGACTTATGATTATGCACTAAGAAAATAAGACCAGGTAGACTATAAGAGGCTCACCCGCCGGTGCCAAATGTTAGGCCTACTTCTTGTCTTTCCAATTTTTACTTTCTATTTTTCCTCTTTTCTTTTTCTGCTTTTATAAAACGGGTATTCAATCCCACTTTTAATTTAAGAAAAAATAAGAAAAGAAAGAATGTCACCATGGAAACAAGCCATGCGGGTGAGATATCTTTTCCTTGTTGGGCTTATCAGCACTTGATCATCGACAAAGATCTGAGATTGAAAGGAGCTGTGACTTTGAAAGAAGATGACATTGCTAAGAAAATCATACCAGTGGAATTTCAGTTGTTTAATCAATGTAACATTTTGATTCGAACACAAATTTGATCAAACATGTCTTTAAAATGTGTGCTTCTCCATTGAGGATCGGAGCTTTTTGGTGGTGGGGCTGGGGCAGTTAATATATATATACTTTTGAGGCATGGAAACACCATAATGGGCTGCTACTTTTGAGACATTGATTTCCAATTCCACTAGTAGAACCAGGAAAATGGAAACCAACCAACTCAAGCCAACCAATACATATACTAGTATTTCCTCTACTTTTGAACTCAATATCTTCCTTCCTCCAGCTAATTCATGATCCCAGATGATCCTTTCCAGTAAAATGTACAGTTTAATCTTGCTTTTCATCTTTGTACTGGGAAAATCTTGTGCTGCTGTTGATTTCAGGTATGAAGCCTGTGCTCCAAGAATGTGTGGCAATGTTACCATAAGCTATCCTTTCTACATTCGAGGTCAGCAAGAATCCTACTGTGGTTTCCCTAACTTTGAAATCAATTGCAGCGATTCTGCAAGGGCGATAGTCCGTATACCTGAGAATGATTATGTGATTGACAGAATTTCCTATGACAACCATACTTTTCGGGTGCATAGTGCGGCTGTTACAGTTACCACCAATTATCTGCCTCAGATTGGAAATATAACAGAAGGTGATCTAGTTTTCAATGTTTCCGGGGCGTCAGAAAGTCTCTGTTGTCAAATTGCTCACAAAAACTCCCTGAGGTGTTGAACAAATACAGGAAGGTTCTTTGTGATGAGAAGGACAACAACGCATGGGGTTTGGCTATGTTTGAGAATGATCAAAACTTGAATGTTGCTTTAGAAGAATGTAAAACAAATGTGTTGGCTCGGGTGGAAGGTGGCGGTGGAGATGACGGAGTGGTAGACTATGAAGGGCTTTTGGGGAGGGGATTTGTGTTAAACTGGACGGCTGCTGACTGCAGCACTTGTCAGAGAAGCGGTGGAAGATGTGGCTACAACACCACCAGTTTTCAATTCGTATGCTTTTGCCCTGACAGACCTCATAAAGGGAGTTGTAAGCCTTGTAAGTTCTTGGACCCCTCTCTGTTTTCATTTGTTTTCCTCAAAAGATCTCATTACCATAGTTTGGCAGAAACTATTCATGCAACACCATCATGATCATTTGATCCCATGTAGTCAGACAAAGGCTCCGTTGTTATTGATGTTGAAGGCAATGGAGTCCATTTCAAACAGAACTAGTGCTTGATTCATTTGGTGATTTGCTACGATTCAGTCTTACTTTTACGAAATTTGATTGTTCTTATTTAGAAGAGTCATGGACATTTTGCACAAGTAGTCGTTACATGCATGAGTTAGTTAGATAGTCTCCAATAATACCTTTCTCAACCTTTTGGCCGACATCAATGAGGAACTTAAACTAGAGCACACAGGTCGATGTTTGTACCAAACATAAATTTGTACAGTTTGAATCTTTTTTCCTTGCGAAATTTGACACTCTTTCTTTATGTTGGTCTTTTGAAAATCTATTACTCCCTCTGTTCCATTAGAAGAGTTTACTTTGGAGTTGTATCTTGTGACTCATAAACTATGTTGCTTGGACTTGGGTACAGGTGTCGGGTATGGGTGCAGGTCTAAGCGTCGGGTGAGCATTTCCCTAAATTTTAAGGTACGGGTACGGGGATATAGGTTATAATTTAGTATTTTAGTATTTTGTAAGACATTTTACTAGTATTTCACTAAGATTTTAGTATTTCAGAGATAAGGAAGCAGGACTCAAATAGGATTCTACCATCTTTATGATTCTATCTCTATTTAAAGAGCCCTGTTTGAGTTAATATAGTACAACACAAACAGGACTCTGCCATCTTACATCTCTATCTAAAGAGAGCAGTATCACACGAGCTACAAACCAGGAACTGAACCTAAAATTTCAAAAAAAAACTCAGCAGTTCTCCTCCTCCCTCCTCTTGGTATCAGTCAACGGATCCTAATTTCTAGGACCGTATCTGGTGCGTATTTAGCACCCGACACGGGTACTCCTCAAATTTTGAAGAGTCCGAGTAACATAGCTCATAAATGGCTGTACCACTGGACTCTTCTTGTGGAATGGAAGGAAAATCTCTCTAGTGCCCGAAGCCCAGTACTGACTCAAAATTTTATTAGCTTTAAATGCAGGGAACAAGAATTACAAGACGCGGGAGGTGATTCTAGGAACAGGTAAAATAAACTTCTGTCATTATATATACTTGAGGCCAAAATGCAAGACTTCAAAACTTTTTGGTTGATTAATGTTATGATTCAGTAATCATGGTCAGATTAATTTATTATGCTTTTTAAACATTATTTGGTGTTTTTATCAGGAGGAGTCGCTATGAGTGGAATAATATTATTGATATGTTACTTCATGTGGCATTATAAATTCAAGAAATCGTCTGATGGCCGAAATGTTGAAACCTTCATGAGGCAATGTGGAGGATCACTGGCACCCAAATGTTACTCCTATTCTGATTTCTGACATCGAGAAAATGACAAACTCATTCAAAGATGAACTCGGCAAAGGCGGCTATGGAACTGTCTACAAAGGAAAACTTTTGGATGGTCATCTTGTTGATGTTAAGATCCTAAATGCCGTAAATGAAAATGACGAAGATTTCATCAATGAAGTCCGAAGCATAAGCAGAACTTCACATGTCAATGTTGTCAAGCTTTTTGGATTCTGCATTCAAGGTAAAAGGAGAGCCTTGGTATATGAATTCATGCCAAATGGATCTTTAGAGAAATACATCCACTGCCAGAAAAACAACAAGATTTTTCATCATTTAGGAATGGACAAACTTTATGAAATTTCACTTGGTGTTGCTCGGGGACTCGAGTACTTACACAGGGGATGCAATACTCATATTTTGCATTTCGATATAAAACCTCACAACATTCTTTTGGACAAAGATTTTTGTCCTAAGATTTCTGACTTCGGGATGGCAAAGCAATGGACCAAGAAAGAGAGCGCGGTATCCATTTTTGAAGCCAGAGGAACAATTGGTTACATAGCCCCTGAACTGATCAACAGATGTTTTGGAGTGGTTTCCTACAAATCTGATGTTTACAGCTACGGAATGATGATCCTTGAAATTGTTGGTCGGAGAAAGAATGTCAGCGTTGAAACAAGCCATGCGAGTGAGATATTCTTTCCTCATTGGGCTTATCAGCATTTGATTATTGACAATGATTTGAGATTGAAAGGAGTTGTGACTTCAGAAGAAGATGAAATTGCTAAGAAAATAATACAGGCGGGATTGTGGTGCATACAGAATGATCCTTCACGGAGACCAACTATGAGCAAAGTAATCGATATGCTTGAGGGTGATTTGCAGGCATTGGAAATTCCTTCAAAACCTTACTTTGATTCTACTTCAACATCACCTCAATCTTCTTTTCTTCAAGATGTTTCTGAATTCTCTTCAATTACACTGAATTCCTAGTATGTTAGATCCACCCATGATCGTTAATGTTGATTATAAATTTTTATTTTTGTACTTCATTCAAGAATTGTTTTTGATCTAATCTGTAGGAATCAATAGAAAAGGCAAATCCCTAGTTTTCTGATTTCTGTGACTTGAGAATGTATGTCCTTGTGCTTTTTATTTTTTTCATATCTTCAAAAATAAAACAACTTTATATGGTGTACAACTTTTCCTTTGATTCCAAGATTTTCCTTCATTTAAGAATATAAAAAAAAAAGGTGATTACTTGCTAAGACGAAAAAAACACAATAGTAATTCTGGAAAAAACTACTATCCATGTCAATCTTGCTTGTCAACAAAACGAAATCTAAAAGTGTGGATATAACCTTAAATAGTCTTAAGACTTAGTGGAAAGTAAGAGAGGCCGGAAACAAACAAACTACTGAAGAGAAAGAGAACCAGCTGCAACATGAAACAATGGAAGGCCGAGATTTAGAGCAAGAGTTTGATTCAGAACAAGAATTGAATATCATAGCATGCAAATGAGGAAAATTTCATGCCTGTGATTTCAAAAAATCAAGAAGATGAAAGGATAACTCTTTATCTGGAAAAACATTTTTATCTCCGACATCTCCACCGCCTTCCACTTGAGCCAAAACATTTTTTTTACATTCTTCCAAAGCAACATTCAAGTTTTGATCATTCCCAAACATAGCCAAACCCCATGCATTCCTGTCCTTCTCATCACAAGGGTACTTCCAGTATTTCTGCAACACCTCAGGCAGCCTTTCTGAGCAATTTGACAAAAGATGATGACTTTTTTACGCCCCAGAAACAACGAAAAGTTCATGATCGGTAGCATTTCCAATTTGAGGCAGACAATTGGTGGTATTCGTAACTGTCGCACTATGGACCCGAAAAGTTCGATTCTCATAGACAATTCTTTCAATCACATAATCATGTTCAGGTATATGGATTATCGGACTCTCGGACTTGCTACAATTGATTCCAAAGTTAGGGAACCCACAGTAGGGATCTTGCTGACCTCAACTGTAAAAGGGATAACTTATGTAAGCATTGCCACACATTTTTGGGGCACATGCTTCATACCTGAAATCAACAGCAGCAAATTTTCCCAGTAGAAAGAAGAAAAGCAAGATTAACCCAAAATCCAAAATTTCAGGCAAATTGTGCATTTTACTGGAAAGGTTCATCTGGGATCATGAACTGGAGGATGACACTGAGTTTCAAAAGTAGAGGAAATACTAGTACATGTATTGGTTGGCTTGACTTGGTAAATGGTTTCCATTTTCCTGAAAGAAAGCAAGAAGTCTTTCCACTGCAAGTCAGCCCCATTATTGATAATAAGGCTCTGTTTTTTTTTTGTGATTAAATTGGGAAATTTTTGTTTGAAGGAAGGAATATTTTCTTTGAGAGAATTTGTGTAAGAAAGAAAAGAAAAAAGTAATTACTATGTTATTTTTTAAATTTATGTAAGTGGAGATTGAGAGGGAATTTTAAATTTTAACTTTTCAATTGGGTAGAAAATGAAGTTGTTTCTTTGTGTAAAAATTTGGAGAAAAAAAAGTGACGATTTGCTTTGTTCTTTCCATTTCATTCCAAGAAAATCATCACTTTTTTTTCCCTAAAATTTTAAATTTGATGGATCAAATGATCCTCCGTACAACGTGGCCATAATAGACCATTGGTTTCTTTCAACTTTCAAAGTTAAAAGAAAAATATGAACTTCATCTTTAGCTCAATAGCAACTGCCAGTAAAATATTAAAATACTTATAAATATAAATTTCTAGTATTCAAAGAAAATGTTACGACTGACAAAAGATAAAACTGAACAAAATGTCCCAAAAAACTTCATCCTCGTAGCAACAACACATTTTGGGTAATAGATCTAACTTCTTCTTTTTTTAATCTCAAATTCACCGGGCACAACTATACTTCACACCACAGTTGGATATCCTGCTAGCTATAAAATTAGTCGCTCAATTGGTGTGAGTATATCCTCCACTATACTTTTTTTCACCTTCATCTTCATTATCAACTTCTTCCCTCAACTAATGCTTCAAAAGTATATTTCCCTCAGTCCCACTAAAAGAGTCAAGTTTTAAAATAATTTTTTTGTTCTATCAAGTTTTGATTTCTTTACTCATACACTTACTAATAAAATCATGTGTGGTTCATAATTAATTAACCTTTGAAAAGTAAGGACATTAGTGGGAGAAATGGTAGCAAATTACTTGTTTTAGATGTTGTACATTTCCACCCATAAAAAATTGTATATTCTTCAAACCGTCATCTTCTAACGGAACAGATGAAATATATATTACTCTCAAATTAACTTCCCAGTCAGCCCTACCACCAAAAATCTTATATTTCTCCTCAATGGAGAAGCAGGACTGCAAGAGCCTCCTCCCTCTTCCATCTATATTTACATTTTAAGGACAAAATTTGTGTTGAAATCAAAATGTTAAACTGATTAAATAACTGAAATTCCAGTATGAATAAGCTAAGAGGGATAGCACAAAAACTGTATCAACATGAATAATGGGACTGATCATAGGTCCCATGAGACAGCTTAGGCTCATGGGTGGTTCTTATGTACATATATATATATACCATGGATTCAACACAGAGTTGATGAGAATTCAAAAACATTATGACCAAAAGATGTAGACTGTGGTGATGATGAAGGAGAATCAAAGAAAGGTTTTGGAGGAATTTCTAATGCCTGCAAATTACCCTCAAGCATATCGATTACTTTGCTCATCGTTGGTCTCTGTGAAGGATCTTTCTGTATGCACCACAATCCCACCTGTATTATTTTCTTGACAGTTTCATCTTCCTCCAAAGTCACATAGTTAACTCCCTTCAGTTGCAGATCTTTGTCGATGATCAAATGCTGGTAAGCCCAACGTGGAAAAAATATCTCACTCGCATGGCTCGTTTCCAAGCTGACATTCTTTCTTCGACCAACAATTTCCAGAATCATCATTCCGTAGCTGTAAACATCAGATTTGTAGGAAACCACTCCAAAGCATCTGCTGATTAGTTCAGGGGCTATGTAACCAATTGTTCCTCTGGCTTCTAAAATTGATATCGCGCTCTCTCTATTGGGGCATTGCTTTGCCATCCCGAAATCAGAAATCTTCGGACAAAAATCTTCATCCAAAAGGATGTTGTGAGGCTTTATGTCGAAATGCAAAATGCGAGTGTTGCATCCCCTATGTAAGTACTCCAGTCCCCGAGCAACCCCAAGTGAAATCTCGTAAAGTTTGTCCATTCCCAGATGAGGATAAGAGTTTTTCTGGCTGTGGATGTATTTCTCTAACGATCCATTAGGCATGAATTCATATATCAAAGCTCTTCTTTTACCTTGAAGGCAGAACCCCAAAAGCTTGACAACATTGACATGTGAAGTTCTACCAATGCTTAAGACTTCATTGACAAAATCTTCTTCATTTTCATTTGTTGCATTTAGGATTTTAACAGCAACAAAACGGCCATCTGGAAGTTTTCCTTTGTAGACAGTTCCATAGCCTCCTTTGCCGAGCTCATCCTTGAATGAGTTTGCCATTTTCTTGATGTCAGAATAGGAGTAACATTTTGGTGCCAGTGATCCACATTCCCTGATGAAGGTTTCAAGATTTTGGTCTTTTCTTTTCTTCATTCCCAAGATTAAGGTAGATCCATCAGACCATTTCTTGAATTTATATAAACATAAAAGGAAACATGTCAATAATCCCATTCCACCGCCAACGACTGCTGAAACATTAGGTTAAGAGGTTGTAATCAGTTTGGTTAGTACATACTATGTAGGGTAAAGCAATGCATCATAAAACAGAATTTCCAAATCCTACCCTTAATCTAAGGGTCCGTTTGGTTGAACGGAATTGGAATTGGAATTATATACAATTGAAGTTTAGAATTAGACTTGCAATTCTACTTGAATTCCAATGTTTGGTAAAATGATAGAATTGTGAGGAAATTGAATTGCAATTCTAATTTTTTTTGTTTGGATACTTAAAATTTTATGTAAAATTAGAATTCATTTATAATTGTAAAATAATCAGATTTACTATCCCTTTTTGTTTTATTAATATAGGGGTGTTTAAACCGGTCGACACGACGCATACCGAACAATTCGGGTTAGATTCAGTGCATGCCCCTTAAATGACAATTCGGTTCGTCGAGTTCGGGGCATAACCTGAATTGACCTCAAACTTGAAAATGGTCTCCAAAAAAAAAAAAAAAAAAAACTCACCCCAGCGCAACAAAAAACAATGCACAAGACCACCCCAACCCCCCCCCCCCCCCCCCCCCCCCCCCACCCGCCCAAAAAAAAAAAAAACTGAACCGGAAGAAATATAAATAAATAAATAGAATCCCCAACCTTAAATTTAAATTTTAAAATTACAAATAAAATATGTTTATTTATTTTATTTAAGAAAATAATAATCATTATTATATTTCGTATATATTAAAAATATTATTTTAAATAATTATATGCATTATAAAGAAAATATAAAAGATGCATGCATGGATATACTAGCCTTAACCCTTTTTAACTATTTCTCATTTTTAATTTTTTTGTTTGGTCTAAAATGCTTGTCCAAGGGTGGAAAAAAAGTATTTTAAAAGAAAATACTAACATGAGCATAAATGGGCTAAAAAAAAAAATCAAATAAAAGAAAAATTAATTAAAAAACTGAACAAAGAGACACAAAAATAAAAAAATAAAAAAAAAAGTTTGAAATAGGAAAAAAAAAAAAAAAAAAAAAAAGAAGCCCACTTTGGGTCCAAATATACACACACACACACACACACACACACATATATATATATATATATATAATAAAGAGACACAAAAATAAAAAAATAAAAAAAAAGTTTGAAACAGGAAAAATAAATAAATAAAAAGAGCCCACTTTGGGTCCACACACACACACTCATATATGTCCCGCACACAGAAAACACACACTACACATACTACATAAGTAGAAAATATATATTAATAGAATTAGAATTAAAATTCTTAAATTCAACTAAAGATTTGAAATTGTAGAATTGGAGATATTTGGAATTAGAATTGATTAAAATTATTATACAAATAAACACTAAAATTGGAATTCAGGGTCCAATTTCAATTCCACACCTCAATTGAATCAAATAGAGCCTTAAGTTTTAACAAAAGATCCAAAAGCGTTTTAAAATAATGAAATGTAAATGGGAAGCTGATTGATTATAGCATGTAAGACAACAGTTTAGATCATTTGTCATTTTATCTTGTCTTATTGTTGTGTTCAACAATAACAAAGAAAACTTATGACTGTCACTTGCATCAGAAAATTCACTATTATTGCACAAAAAAATAAAATAAATTGAACAGAGTATTCGAAGTAGTAGACATAAGAATAAGTTTACCTATGAGTAGAATAGCATGGAATCTCTTCTTTCCTACATTGAAGGGAAACAAAAAACAAACGGTCAACTGAGGCAAAAGAACATTTCTTGCCGAACTATAAACGAAAAGAAACAGAGCATTTTAAAGAGGACAAATTGGTGGGGTGATAGCTTTTCCATCTGTACTAACCTGAACCTGTGCCAAGGCTGCTGTATTCAGCGTTGACACAACGAGTTTTCTTGGACCAATCAGTTTGACAAGTGCCACCTTTACGATGACAATCGTTGCAATCATCAGATAAACGCCACTGAAGATTCAACTCAGGACCCAATAAACGAAACACTTCATGAGCATCATCATCGGATGTGTTGTCTTGAGAAAATGATTTATTATAAGGAAGATAAATAGCTGTACAGATGGAATTGATCTTACTAGTATCAGGAGGATGGGACTTCGGATATTTGCTATAAAAGATGAAGTCGTTTTGACATCCACCATAATATCCAAGTCCAGGGAAAGACGATTCATTTATGATCTTGTTCGAGAAGGAACTGTTTGCGCATCTGAACAAAGTGACGTTGTTCAACAAAGTAAAAAAAATAGAAGGAGAATTTGGAATACTGATTTCATAATAGAAAGTATTACAACTTTGGTTGGCCAACACTGATGGAAGAAAATTGGACAAAAGGGTCATGGTAGAATTAGACTCCTCTATGGATTCCGCTCCAAACCACTGCTGCGGTGGATACCCAAGTGCGATCTTCGGGTTAGATTTAACACTACAATCCACCATGGACAACCCACAATTATAACGCTGCGAAAGGGTGAAAGGGAACGTCAAACGCAGGTTTCCACATCTAAAATTCGCTGGACAAGTGGCATTTGCGCTCTGTTCTTCTTGAGTCGAGAAATGCAGAGCTTGGGAGAGCAACAAAACCAAAGCCAAAAACAATGCAGGAAAACCCATGCTAAAATTTCCAGCACAGATTACCATAGTCTTGCTACATTAAGTATCGTTTACTACTTTATTAACGATTGAGGAGTTTGGACACCCCTGTTGACTTGGAATGCTACTTGCGGAAATTATTTGCTGCTATCTACGTCGAAAGGCTGGGAATTAATTAGTGCAACCTTCCAATTTGAAGACTTTGAAGCCTTCAAAGGTACAAAGACCCAGCTCCTTCGACTTTTCAACTCACCAGCATCACATTTAATTTCATCTATCCCACTTTTTTCAATTTGCTACGCAGATGTTAGGGTTCGATTCATACTTCTGTCAATTTCTGCTTATTTGGAGTATAGTAAACGAGCCTGATCTAGCAGGTCCTAGTTCAAGCTTAGTTTGAAAAAAAAAAAAAAAAAAGGTAAATTTTTTTTTTTTTTGGTTGGAGCTCAAATTTGTAACTATTTTTTTTCTCAAGATACAAAGAGTATATGATGTGCTTGCTGATCTTCACCAAAAAGAAGATAAAGCGAACAAATCATGCAGGCTTTGTTCAAGTTTAATTTTCAGTGCTACATGGCCGTTCGCAAAAACACATAAAACGGGCTTATACATGCAACATGGTTTATAGATGCGGCGCAGTGTCATCCACGTGCCATTATGTGTGTATCAATTAATGCCTCAAAACTATATATTACTCTCTCAAATTTAACTTCCCCACCCCCCCCCCCCCCCCCCCTCCCCCGGCCCTCACCCAAAAGCTTATCTTTCTCTTCAATGGAGAAGCAGGACTGCAGGAGCTTCCTCTTCCTTCTATGTTTACATTTTAAGGACATGTTTGATCAAATTTATGTTGAAATCAAAATGTTAAATTGATTAAATAGGTGAATTTCCAATCTGAATGAGCCAAAAGGGATAGCACTATACTATATCTGCATGGCATGAAACACAAAAATTGTTATCTACATTAATAATGGAACAGATAGTTGTAGTTTCAGCTACCAACAACATTAATAATTAAGGAAACCCGATTTTAGTTATTCTTACCCGCATCACCAGTTCAGAATTACTAACCCTTTATCCTGCATTACCGAAGGTAACTTCACCACTAATTAATTTATCCACTAAATGACATGAAGTAGTGAGACAGATTAATTGGTTCTACCCGAAATTAAACAAGTTCCGCAGACACATAAATTCAAGTAATAAAAGTTATACACCCAGAGTGAAAAGGAATTCATGCATGCATTACATGAAGAACAATTAGATCTCACAATTGTAAAAACAACCTTGATCAATCTTCAACTAAAAAATAAAATAAAACAATAAAACTAAATTAAAGAAATAAACAAAAGAAATTAACATGAATAGAAAAGAGGAGCAGTGGGAGCCAAAGTTCCCCTGCGAGGGGGTGTATGAAGGATATCATAATCGTACATATGAGCTCTCTATTTATAGAAAAAATTCTCCTACTAATCTCCTTAAAAGTCTAGGAAAATGAATGAAAACTACCTAATTAGATAAGGAAAAGATTAAAGCCCTAGGCGGCTATATAGCAATACGGGACACAGCCGTAATTATTCATGCACACAACCGTGGATGCAAATTGGAATTTGCCAAAGCCAATCAACTTGCTGAAATTGGAATTTGCCAAAGCCAATCAACTTGCTGAAATTGGAATTTGCCAAAGCCAATCAACTTGCTGCTCAAACAATACGCATGCAACCACTCCAATTTCAATTGGACTTCATTAAATTTTAGCTTGGATTGGGCTTCTCTTATTAATTGCTTCAAATGGGCTAGCACAGTAAGGTAGTTCATGCAGCCCAACAATTGGGCTGAAAGCAATTCATAGCAACCCAACTAAATTATTGACGGTTCACCGGCGTCTATTTTGACAAATTGACCATTGTTGTTGCTCTTTTTTGCAGCTCTTCTCTTTTTCTGTCTTGATTCCAAATACCCGTGACAGTGGACAAGAAAACACTAAAAATAAACAGCATAAAGACGCCTGTCAGGAACTAATCATAGGTTCCATGAGACACAGCTTAGAATCATGGGTGGTTGTGACATGCATATATACTAGGAATTCAGTGCAGTTGATGAAAATTCAGAAACATCTTGAAGCTGAAAAGAAGACTGTGGTGACGTTGAAGGCGAATCAAAGAAAGGTTTTGGAGGGATTTCCAAAGCCTGCAAATCACCTTCAAGCATTTCAATCACCTTGCTCATTGTTGGTCTTTTTGAAGGATCATTCTATATGCACCACAATCCCACCTATATTATTTTTTTAACAATTTCATCTTCTTCCAAGGCACAACTCTCTTCATTTGCAAATCGTTGTCGATGATCAAATGCTGGTAAGCCCAACGATGTCAAGAATCATCATTCCATAGCTGTAAACATCAGATTTGTAGGAAACCACTCCAAAGCATCTGCTGATGAGTTCAGGGGCGATGTAGCCAATTGTTCCTCTGGCTTCTAAAATTGATACAATGCTCTCTTTATTGGCGCATTGCTTTGCCATCCCAAAGTCAGATATCTTAGGACAAAAATCTTCATCCAAAAGAATGTTGTGAGGTTTTATATCGAAATGTAAAATGCGAGTATTGCACCCCTTGTGTAAGTACTCTAGTCCTCGAGCAACACCAAATGAAATTTCGAAGAGTTTGTCCATTCCTAAATGATGATAAATCTCGGAGTTTTTCTTTCTGTGAATGTATTTCTCTAAAGATCCATTGGGCTTGAATTCAAATACCAAGGCTCTCCTTTTACCTTGAATGCAAAATCCCAAAAGCTTGACAACATTGACATGTGAAGTTCTACTGATGCTTAAGACTTCATTGACAAAACCTTCTTCATTTCCATTTGCTGCATTCAGAACTTTTACAGCAACAGCATGACCATCTGAAAGTTTTCCTTTGTAGACAGTTCCATAGCCTCCTTTGCCGAGTTCTCGATTGAAGGAGTTTGTCATTTTCTTGATGTCGGAATAGGAGTAACATTTTGGTGCCAGTGATCCATATTGTTTGGTGAAGGCTTCAAGATTTCGGTTTTTTCTTGTCTTCATTAAGGAAGATCCATCAGACGATTTCTTGAATTTACAGTAGCATATGAAGAAACAAATCAATAATATGATTCCACCCACAGCAACTCCTGTATCAAAGAAGCATGAGTTAAGGCAACACCAAGGTACCTTGATTATGTTCGTGGAAAATCTGGCCACCATAACTCAATCATAAAATAAACTGTAAAGATCAGCAAGCTTAGCTGATCTTCAGAATCCGTTGCAATCAACTTCCGATCACAGGAAATGCTGAGAACTGAACAAAGAAGGAACAAGAGAGAAAAGAAGATTCCAGAGAGAACAAATTTTTTGGGAAAATTTTCTGTATTGAATCATCTCATTGTGAAATGTACATTGATCCTACTTATATAGCCAAAAAATAGTAGCGTAATGAGCAAGCTAATTAGCCATAGTTAATTAACCATACTAGCTGGTTACATTACAGCTATATATTTAAGAAATGAAACTAAAACAAACTAGGGAGGACAGCTGTACAAAATCTAGCTAACTTGAGTTAATCTTTGACTATTTTGATTAATACAAGTTGCATGCTCTTGATCAATGCAAGTGGTGAGACTGGCACTGCCTCTGTCCACGTGTGATCTTGCTTGCTCAATTTGCCGCATATTCTGCACACCCCCTCAAGCTGGGCAGGATGGAGATCAATCAAGCCAAGCTTGGAGCTCAAGAAAAGAAAATGAGGAGAATGAAGATTCTTGGTGAGCAAATGAGCAAGCTGCAGCTTTGAAGGAACATAGAGAGGTTGGATCAGGCCAGCTTTATATTGATTCCGAACTATGTGGCAATCAATTTCCAAGTGTTTGGTACGCTCATGGAAGACAGGATTGGCGGTGATGTGCAATGCAGCCTGGTTATCACAGTAAAAGGGAATTGGAAGTTGAACTTTGACATCCAAGGCTTTCAGGATAGAAGTGATCCACTGTAATTCACATACAGTAGAGGCCATACTGCGATATTCAGCTTCTACAGAGGATCTGGAAACGGTAACTTGCTTTTTGGAGAAGACATGAGTATGGCAAACAGAAGATCTTACGTGAAGACTTCATTATATCGACTCTTCAAATGCAAAATGTTTTGTCAGTCTTTTCCATCTTAAAGTTTAAACATGTTTCTCAAATCAAAAAGGAAGTAATGTAAGATAGTCAAATAGGGCTGCCGGTATTGGCATATATAGAAAATCTTAGGATCAGCGAATTCGAAATCAAGAAAATGTGTCCCATTTGGCAATTCATCAGCACCTTCTCAAATGACCCAATTAGACTATCTTATGGTTCCTATTCCTTCCCAACCACCACCAAAAGCATATTTTCAAGAAATGCAAAAAGGAAGCAACAGAGAAGTTACAATTACGGCTCCTTCCACGGCCATGTTGAAGCTTAAGTACAACATTCCATGTACAAACAAAGCCCTGGTCCAACCATCTGTTTATTAAACCACGGGACTAAGGTGTCTCCTTATCAAACGCGGAAATGAAAACAATGCAAAAGAAGAACAGTTTTCGCAGAACTAAAACCGAATCATAATAGATCACCAAGGCATCAATTTGTATGAATCAAGCAGTAATATATACAGACTACCGAAGACATCAATTTGTATGAATTGTTTCTAGCAAATTATGAGAAAGGGATAAAGAAACTTAACGAGGTTCACAAGACGTACGATGTGGCCCATCAGGGCAGAAACACGAGAACTGAGTGGAGACGGAGCCACATCTTCCACCGCTTCTCTCACAGGTGGCGCAGTCACCGGCAATCCAAACACTGAGGGTGCGTTTGGCGCGCTGGAATGGGAATCTGATTCCAAGGATTAATATTCCTATGTTTGGTACGCACTTGAATCTAATAATTTAAATTATTATATCCTCCAAAAGGCGATTTATAATTCTTTTAATGAAATATTTATTCATTCTCGAATATGAGATGCTCCACATTCTCATTCACATTCCCACGCGCCAAACGCATCCTAACGGGAAAATTTTGGTTAAGAAAATTTCTTGCGAAAATGAAAACAATGCAAAAGAAAGAACAATTTTCGCAAAACTAAAACTGAATCATAACAAATCACCAAGGCCTTAATTCAATTTGCATGATGACTCAGAAACGCTGTAAATTCCTTTCATTTCTTTTCTGCTATGTTTCCAATACGTCTGGCGCCATATATCATTGGGTAATTGTCTTCCTAATTTACCCTGTAAATATTTAAAGGTGTTTTAAAATAATTTTGGCATCTCATAATTTTTGTTATATGAATCATTGGATGTTAATAGAAAGGAAACTACAATTCGATACTGTCCACTGGTTTGATTCTTTATGACGTGAAGTTGTTAAAAACATACAGTTATCGTACAACGTTATGTTACATTAAAATTTTACCGAAATTCAAGTGCTTTTTTTTCTATTACTCATCTCTCCCTTTGTTACAATGGCATGAATATATATTTCGCTCTTAAAGGTTACCCTTCATCCTAAAAGAACTTTAACTTCAAATGGCGTATATTCCAGTAATATCATTGTAGTTCTCTAATTTGAAAGCATATTATATGCTTTTTAATTTACTTGTTCTTATTCTTTTTGCAGCATAAGAAACAACCTGGAGGGTGACATTGTGGGTATTATATTATGCATTATAAGTACCATATCGCATGTGGAGTACCTGATTTTGATCTCGAAAAAATATTGCGCTATATTATTATTCTTAAAATTTGGTTCTTTTTATGGTATACATAAAGGTGCTTTCTTTAAAATGCCTCAGTACGGATTATTAATTTTCAGTCTTTTTCATCTATTTTTTAGCAGTGAACTCAATTAATTATATTCCACTCAGATGTCTTTAAACAATTATTGTTTAAAAGGGTTAGACTATCTTAATATAATTTGGAGAGATATATGGCGAAAAATGGAATTGAAATTGGAAAATTATTTAATCACATTAAATACCTTCGTTCTATTAGAAGAGTTCACTTTCATTAGTCTACAACCTATTATGGATATCGATGTACAACACCCAAAATAAATAATTTCACATCAATTATTCCATTTATACCCTTACTTTTTAAGTATAGACTAATTATGCACCACACATAATTATATTAGTAATGGTAAGACGATTAAAAAATTTGAAAGTTGACTCTTCTAATGGCTCAGATGGAGTAATTAATAAAAAGCTAAATGCATATCGCATCACAAATTAACTTTAAAATTGCAGTAGTTCCTTTGGAATAGTACTCTAATAAACAGTTAAATACGATCATCTCATTTGAAAAAGAAAAAAACAATCATATTTTTTAATACTCCTCCATTTCATTCGAATAGTCAATTTAATTTGTGATGTGACGCAAAAATTACACTGTTGAAGTGATGCTTCTTCGAGGCCCAATAGACTTTTATGATGAACAATAGCCCAATCTGTATGAAGTTGAGTTGTGAAGGGAATGAACAAAATTGAGAATGATTGAGTGATCTGAGTTGCTGAGCTCGGCCAAGATGATGAAGCTTGATGATTTTGTACCGTTCTGTTGATGAAGTTGTGAATAATCAAGAAGGAAGGAGCGGGGCTTTCCCCCCTATATAGGCTCCGACGATCAAGTCAGTAATATGAAAGAGAGAAATAATATAGAACCAGAGTATTCAGAGAAATTGTAAATGAGATAAAAATAGCTTAAGAAATGATAGTGAGAATTGCCAGAGATTGCTTATTCAAACTTACTTGAATGAGGCTTGTGCCTGAGTATTTATAAGCTTACTCTTGATGGTTCCGTTGGGTCATGAAGACATACGCTCCCATTTATTCTTCTTGCAATGATGGTTTTTGCCGTTCCCGGAATAATGGCTTTAACATGGCTCCTTTGTCATCATTGCTCTGCATATATTAAGATAATGGTCCTACCATGATGTCTAACTGTTTTGAATATATTATCTTTATATCAGATCGGTTTACTCTACCGATCTAAGCTTTCATGTGTTTTAGTTACTTTACCAACCTGAGCTTTAACACTGTTGACCGATCTAACTTCTCTCAAGTTTTTTCCGACCTGGACTTCTTGAGTAGAATTATACTTAATCTTACCGACCTGGGCTATAAGGTTTACCGATCTAAGATTACCAATTTGGTTTGTAATGTTATATGACCTAAGCCTTCATGAGCTTATTAAATCTTTAGGACCGAGTTAAGCCTTTATATCCGATCTAAAATCATAACAGAGACTCGGTTTGTATGATCTTCCCGACCTGAACGTGGATCTGGGCTTCTTTATCTTTTACTGTTTCTTTGTTTTAATTAATTGGGTTAGGCCCAATGGGGATTTCAATTTTATGCACATCAACAAGCCCCCCCAGTATTAGGTTTTACCGATCTAAAACTTAATACTCTTTGGGTTTTCCGAGCTAAGACCCAGCATAAAGGACATGATTTTCTAGAATAATCCGAGTCAATTTTCCGAGCTAAGCAACATACCTAATTTTACTAAGTCGAATGTGACTAAGGCGTTTTTTCAGTATTTATCCGACCTATACTTTATATGAAAACATGAAATATGACATGAAATCCGACCTACAAAGAATAATCTTATCTAACTGTATAGTAATAATTGTAATTAAGGAATTTGAACAGTTTTCGGACAAATAAATGCAACCATAAAGACGTACCTTCGTGTTACCCTAGATCGGGATTTCGAAGAGGCGGGCCTGTCTAGATACGTTTTCACGTTTATTATAGCTATAGGTACGACTTCCAAGGCCGTTTCATGTTCTCGAAGTATCATTAATGCTTACAGCTTTTGGTCTGCTTACGTCTCTTCGATTTCATCGAGGCTTCACTATAAAACTTGCGAGTGCAAGCATTTTACTCCCTCCATCATTCGCTTTCCTGAAAAGAAAAATTTTTACCTTCCTCCTCCTTCCCTTCGCCGGAGTTCTTGCGATTTTGCCGGAATTTTGTGCCGTGTTCCAATTTTCGCAATTTTTGCTGGGGTTGTTTGTCTTGTCGTCATTATCTTTCCGCTGCCTCGTCTTTTCCCCTGTTCATCTGTCTGACATGGCCTCCGAAAGAAGCTCAGGTACCGGAGCATCGCGCCAGACTCCGGCAGCAGGTTAGCATCCTTGTCCCTTTCTTTTCTGATGATTTGTTTTCCTTTCAGATCTATCCTGTTTGAGCATAGGATTGATTTATCCATGATTATTTGCATTGATTGCTGTAGATTCGGCTGCCACACACGAATTTAAACCCGAGGAAATAATTTCACAAATGACTATGGCAGATTTAATAAACCTTAGGTCGACCCATTATATAGATCCTTCTGTTCCTATTCGTTTACCCGAGCCCGAGGAGAGGATAAGTATTGCATCTGAGGGTTGGGTCGGGATTTATGAATATCATATTAATTTTGGGCTGAGGTTTCCGACCCTAGATCTGTTGAACGAAATGTGTGACTTCCTTAATATTGGGTTGAGCCAACTAGTCCCTAATGCCCTCAGGTTTCTGATAAGGTTCATATATGTGTGTTTTGGGGCTGGGGTTCGGCCTACGGTAGACTTGTTTTTTCAATTCTATACTGTTCGTAAATACCCTTATGGTAAATGGTGGGTGACCTTCCAGAAGCGTAGGAATAGCCCTGTACTTATTACCGATTCCCCTGATACCAACAAACAATGGAGGGATAGATTTTTTATGGTGAAGGCTGAGGAAGCGAACCTACCCTGTCGTTGGTCTCAGTTTATTTTACCAGTCGAACAATCCCGAGACAAGTCCGACCACAGAATCCAATCGGACTATAAGGTGCTAAAAAACTATAGTAAATTTCCTTCAGAGGATCTTCTTGTTTCGGCCGGGCTGAGCCAATCCCCCAATGTAGAAAGTAAATACCTGTTCCTTGAACTCTTTATCTATGGTATCCTCATCTTTCATAGCTCGGTAATTTTGATATATTCATGTTGCTTATTTTCAGGTAGTCTCGGCGGGTTCGGAAGGAAGAAAAAAGCCAACAAGCCTACTGCAACTTCGGGATCTTCCAAAAGATTGGCTAAGATCGATCTCACGGAAGAGGTCGAGGTGACCGACCCACCCAGCTCGGCATTGATGACCCGGGTCGCAAAGAAGAGCAGGCCGACCCCAGAAGAAATCCAGGCAGCTAAGGCTGCCAAAGCTCCACAAACCCTGTCCGACCCTACTTCTAGAGCTGAGCTGCCAAATCCAGAAGATCTGTTAGGACCTGCAGACCCGGTGACCAAAGAAAGGGTCCTGTTTCTGAGAGATCAAAAGGAAAGACCGATCTCCTTAGCTCGGCCTATTCACCAGGTTGATTCGTTGGAGCCGCCACCGGAGGACCTTATGCCATTTCAAGAAGTGGCGGCCGAATCTTCTCAATCTTTTGAGGAGATTATCCGAGCTGGTGACAAACTCCGGGACCATTTGAATGAAGCGGTGGCGCAGGAGACCCTTATAGCCGCACACATCAAAAAGGTGATTTTCCAAACATTAAAGTTTTTCTGAAATAAATGGTTACCTGGGACATCATTCTCATAATATCCTTGTCTCGGATTTTTGCAGGTCTTGTTCAACTATGCGGCGACAAATAGAAGAACAACAGCTTTGGATGTCTTAGCCCAAAGCTATGAACTGGAGAGATCAAAGAATCCGAACAAGGCCGTGGAGGAATTGGAGTTTCAGCTGGGGCTTGAGAAAAGCAAGTTTCAGGGCTTGAGGTTGAAAAAACCGGGCTAATGCAGCAAAACCAAGACCTGAGCACGAAGTCCAGCCAACTAGTGACCAAGATCCAAGGCCTAGAAGCAGAGATGAAGGCCCTGAAAGAAGAAAAGTCTTCCTGGGGGAAGGAGAAAACTGCCCTGGAGAAAGTTGTCGATGAGGCTAAGAAAACTGCAGAAGAGGCTACAAAGAAGGCTGCGGCGATGGTCAGTTCGGAAGAGGTTGAAGCATCTCGTCAGGCCGAGCTGAAACTTTTTAAGGAAGGGACCCTGCTGGAGTTGATGAACCGGCGCTTTTTTGAGTTAATCCAGTGTGGGTATACTCTGTGCTGGGATGAGCTAAAAAGTTCCAGGTCGGCGGAAGGTGTTCCAGAAGACTCCATAGCCCAGGGTTCTTTGCTTCCGGAGGGACGCGATCCTTACGACTTAGTAGAGGAAATCAAGAAAGAATGCCGAGACATCGGTGTTCCGATTCTAGAAAAGGTCGAAGAGGATCCTGTGGCCGACCCCCAGGAAATAGCAGATGAAGCTTCTTCTCAAGCTCCTCCTTCCTGAGATCGGCCTTTCTTTAGATCGGGCTTGCCCTTCCCTCCAGCTGTGTGAGGAATGTAGGTAGCATGCCTAGATGCAGTTGCAGTGATGTACTTGGTTTTATACTTTGTAGAATTTTTTCTGATTCTGGTCCCTTTCGAAGAATTTTTCTAGTATTCATACCGTATTTGTAACCGAGCTTGATTACTGAATGAAAATGATCCTTTCTGTTTCCTTCAAATTTTGCCTTTTTCATTTTTAACTCGGACTGCTTTTACTGATAATATTTTCTCAAGTGTGCTGCATTCCAAGTTCGCGGAATCAATCGTCCTTGCAAGTCTTCTAGAATATAACTTTCGGTAGGTCGGGCTTCGATTACCCGATAAGGCCCTTCCCAATTAGAAAATAACTTGCCTTGTTCTTGTGGTTTGCTGATAGATCGGTTTCGTAAGACTAAGTCTCCTGGTACAAAGGCTCGATGTTTGACCCGAGCATCATAGTGTTGCCGAACTAAATTTTTGTAATTCATTTGATGTACATAGGCTGAGTCCCGAACTTCTTCTATCAAATCCAAGCTGAGCTCCAAGTTCTTCTGGTTTTGGTCTCTTTCGAAGTGCATAATTCGCGGGGCTCCACTTTGTATTTCTGGGGGGATGACAGCGTTGACCCCAAAGGCCAACTCGAAGGGGGTCTTCCCTGTGGCCGATTTGGGCGTAGTCCGGTGGCACCAAAGCACATGGGGCAGCTGTTCTACCCAATTTTTTCCTTTATCTTCTAGTCTGGATTTCAGCCCGTGTAACAAAGTTCGGTTTGTGAGTTCTACTTGTCCATTTGCTGGAGGATGAGCTACCGATGCGAAACGCTGGGTGATACCAAGTTTTGAACACAAGGCTGTGAATTCCTTAGATTCGAACTGAGTCCCATTGTCCGAAATAACCGATCTGGGCACACCAAAACGACAGATGACTTGCCTCCAAAGAAACCGAGCTATGGTTCGCCCTGTAATATTTGTCAGTGCCTCAGCTTCCACCCACTTTGTGAAATAATCTATGGCCACAACAAGATAGTGGCATGAACCGATCTTAGGAAACGGACCCATGAGATCTATTCCCCATTCAGCGAAAGGCCATGGGGCAATTATCCCAGTAAAGCTGGAGGCCGGCAACTTGTAAATTGTCGCATTGTGTTGGCAACTGGAACACCGTTGAACATACTTCACTGCTTCTTGGAATAATCGGGGCCAATAAAACCCAGCCCCAATTATTTTCTTGGCCAAATTTCGAGCCCCAATGTGAGACCCGCAATCTCCTTCGTGTACTTCCTTCAGCATGGCCTCCGCTTCTCCCGATCCCACACACTTTAGTAAAGGCATCAAGAAACCCTTTTTATACAAGTCCTCCCCGATTATCTGATAATGTTCAGCCTTTCTTTGTATTCGTTGTGCTTCCTTCCGTGATTCTGGTAAAGTGCCATCTTGTAGGTATTGCCATATAGGAAATCTCCAATCCTGTCCTTCACTTATAGACAAGATTACTGGTTCGGCTGTACTCCTGGTATGTACTTCTTCTACTAGGACGGTTTTGGTCAGATGTGAAAAAATCGAAGAAGCCAATTTGGACAAGGCATCGGCATTTGTATTTTTGCTTCGTGGGACTCGCTCTATTGCCCATTTTTGAAAAAATTTTAGTTGTTGTTGCACCAATGTTAAATACTCCTCCATTTGTCGATCCTTAGCCTTATAATCCCCCAAAATTTGTTTAACCACGAGCTGGGAGTCTGAACAAATTTTTAAATTTTCGACCCCAAATTTCCGAGCTAACTTCAGGCCGGCTATCATGGCTTCGTATTCAGCTTCATTATTTGTGGCTGTGAAGCAGAATCGTAGAGCGTAAGTGTGAATTTCTCCTCCTGGGCTGGTGAGGACGATCCCTGCTCCTGATCCGGATTGGCTTGAGGCACCATCCACGTAGAGGGCCCACATATCGTCACCTTCTGCTATAGTTAAAAACAGATCGGTTTTTTCTGACGGGCTTGATATGCTCTCCTGTTTGTCTGATACTCCTTCAGCTATGAAATCCGCTAACACCTGTCCTTTGACTGCTGTGCGAGGGACAAAGGTGATGTCATACTCCCCTAATTCAATGGCCCATTTGGTGAGTCGACCTGAAACTCCTGCTTTTTGTAAGATGGCTTTGAGGGGCGCGTCGGTATAAACGGTGACTCCATGCGAGTTGAAGTAAGGCCGAAGACGCCGGGTGGAGTGAACTAGGGCCAGGACTAGCTTTTCTATGCTAGAATAATTTTTTTCTGCTGCCTGCAAAACTTTACTAACAAAATAGATGGGTTTCTGGACCCGGTTATCTTCTCAGAGTAAAACCGAGCTAATCACAGATTCGGTAGTAGCTATATACATGTACAATTGCTCTCCATGAATAGGCATGGTCAAAGATGGTAAAGA
The DNA here is from genome assembly GCA_016801395.1 of Leptodermis oblonga. NCBI lineage: Eukaryota > Viridiplantae > Streptophyta > Magnoliopsida > Gentianales > Rubiaceae > Leptodermis > Leptodermis oblonga. Next base: position 7,936,253 of record CM028751.1, on the reverse strand, counting down.
AGCTAAATAAGTTTTTAATTGTTCAAAAGCAGTTTGACATTCCAGGGTCCACAAAAATTTATCATTTTTCTTTAAGATGTTAAAAAATGGTAGTGCTCGTTCTGCTGACTGGGCTAAAAACCTATTTAAAGCTGCTAATCTACCCGTTAATTGTTGTACTTCACGAATTGATCTAGGTGGGTGCATTTGTAATATGGCTTCTACTTTTTTAGGATTAACCGAGATACCCCCCTCAGAAACCATATATCCTAAGAACTTTCCCGAAGTGGCCCCAAAGACGCATTTTTTTGGATTTAACCTTAATTTATATTGGGATAGTGTTTCAAGGGTTTCACGCAAATCAGATAAATAAGCAGATTCATTTTTACTTTTTACAAGTAAATCATCAATATATGCTTCCATGTTTCGACCTAACTGTTTTTTGAAAATTTTATTGACTAAACGTTGAAAAGTAGCCCCAGCATTCTTTAAACCAAAAGGCATAGTTATGAAGCAATATGTACCTTTGTCTGTAATAAAAGATGTTTCTTCCTCATCTTCCTTGGCCATGAAGATTTGATGATACCCCTTATATGCATCCAAGAAGTTAAGGAAGCGGAATCCAGCTATGGCGTCAACCAACACATCGATCAAGGGCAAGGGGAACCAGTCTTTGGGGCAGGCTTTATTCAGGTCGGTGAAGTCTATGCACATACGCCATGAACCATCTGGTTTGGAAACTAACACGGGGTTAGCCAACCATTCTGGATAATCCACTTCTCGGATGATACGTACTTCCAACAATGCGTTGACTTCGATTTCCACGTATCTACTACGTTCTCCCCCAAGGTTACGCTTTCGTTGTCGGATCGGCCTATGATTGGGATCAATGGATAACCTGTGTTCAATGATATTTCGAGAAATGCCAGGCATATCCTCCGGTCCCCAAGCAAAAACTTCCGCAAATTCACGCAAAAGGTTAAGCAAATCATATTGTAATTGAGGGGGCAAATCAGCCCCAATTTTTATTACCTTGTTTGGATCGGCCGCGAGGGGAATGATTCTTACCTCGGCCCCAGCTTCAATGGACAGGTCCGAGCCACCTGTTAGATCGGTAATGTTAACGGAGGTCGGCTTGACTGTAGAGGTAATTTTTGATTTCAGGTCTACGGGGGTCGGTTCCTTCAAGGAAGCCATGTAACACTGCTTTGCCTGCAAGACATCACAACGAATAGAAGCTACCCCACCTATGGTGGGAAACTTTAAAAGCATGTGTACAGTAGAAGCTATGGCCTGGAACTGATTTAATCCAGGCCGTCCCAAGTATACATTGTATGGTGATGGCTCATCGATGACCACGAAGTCTATGGTTTCCGTACGTTTTAGCTGTCCAGCCAGTAACGTGACGGGAATACTCAAATGTCCCACAGGTATAACATGGTGATTGCCGAAGCCAATCAATGGTGTCCGAACTGGACTTAACTGTGTCTTGTGTAATTGACAACCAGCCAGTGCCTTGGTTGTAATTATATTGCTAGAACTACCCGTATCTAACAATGTCCTACGTACTTGGTAATTTGAAATGTAGCAATCGATCACTAGTGGATCGTCACAATTGAAAGACAGAAATGTATCTGTGTCATCGAAAGTAATTCCTGGTGTCATGGTATCTGATTTATGCTTACCTAGAATAGTGTTCCTTTGTCGGTATACCTGTTTCCTTTGGCGGTTAGAGTCGCCTTGGGTCGGTCCTCCTGCTATGGTGTTTACAATCCCTGCTATATTCAGGTCGGTGCTACCTCCAGCATTTGGAGCTCAGGAGTCGGATTGGGGACATTCGCGGGCAAAATGACCGGTCTCCCCACATCGGTAGCATCCGTTAAGTCGTTCACGGATTGCTGAAGCCACCGGTTTAGGTAGAGGTGCCACTTGTGTATATTGTGGTAGTTTCCCGGCTTGAATTAATTTAGCTATTTCTGCAGCTAAATCACGACAGTCATTAGTATTGTGACCAATGTTTTTATGGTAATTACAATACCTGTCCGGATTGAGCCGATCTGTGGGACCCGTCATGGGTCGAGCTGGGGGCAGCAGCCCTTGATTCTGAATGGCAGCATATATGTCAGCTCGGGGGACTGAGAATGGCTCGGCTACCTGCACAGCGTTTACACTTACCCCGGTCTTTGGGATAGGGTTAGTAGTATTTGCAAAATTTAATTTCTTACTTCCTCCTGATGAAAGAATTTGGGAAGAAGCTTTCCTCTTACCATATAAATCGGAAAAACTTCTTTCTCTTTCCTGTTTTATAGCTGTAGCATCTTCAACAACAGCAAAATTAACAGCAGTAACCATCATTTCAAAGTAAGAATGTGGGGGTCGGATGGCCAACTCGGTAGCTAAAGGTCCTGACCGTAGCCCATTAATGAATGATCCCATCATTATCCTATCATCTTTTTCGTGACACTGCCTAGACTCTTCATTGAACCGATCTATGTAAGCCTGTAATCCCTCTCCCATTTTTTGTGTTATGTTCATTAAATGTGAAATTGGTTTAGACAATATCTTATTACCCATGAAATTGGCTAAAAACAGGTCACCAAACTGATCTAACGAATGAATAGAATTTCGGGGCAGAGTACAATACCAATTTATGGCCTGACCTTTAAGAGTCAGATGGAATGTCATGCATCGGTTAGCGTCGGACAGGTTAGCAGCATCCATGACGCTCATGCACTGCATCCAGTGAGCTGTGGGGTCGGTAGTACCATCATATTTGTCAACTTTACCTAGGCCTCTGTATCCAGGGGGAAATTGTGCCATTTGAATCTCCCACCCAAAAGGATGAGACACGCGAGACGTGGGGACCGTTCGTCCGAGCTGAGCATATCCGGATCCGGGGAGGATGGTTTGGCCGAGCTGGGGATATCCAGACTGACCTAAGGGGTGTCCTCCCATACCGGGGTAATAGTTCCCTAAACCGGGCCCAGGGTAATAATTTGGGTTAAGTAAAGGAGGGTTTTCTGTGGGCGGTTGCATGGCTCGGTTATTGCCTAAACCATAATGTTGAAATAGCGCAGGGTTGGAAGTAGTTGTGTATCCGGGGTAATAACAGGGTTGATTCATTTAGCTGATTTGTAGGCCATGGCCAGGTTGATTCAATTGACCCATTTGTTGTCCTAAAGTGGGAAAGGGTAGGCCTGACATAAAAGAACCATTATTGAATTGAACATTGGGAACCATAAAGGGGCCCGGAAAAGTAGGATTAGCCTGAGTATGGGCTACAGTGGTATAAACAGGAGGTGCCACAGAAAGGTTAGGAGGACCAGCAATATGACCGATTTCTGAAGAAAAATTAACTCCCCCAGGTTGTGGAGGACATATAGTAGTAGATTGTGGGGGAAGACTAGACATTAATGCAGCAGAGGGGTTGGACACAGGGTTGATTACAGCCCTGGGTGGGGGAACGGTTGAGGACCACTGTAAACCATAGGGTTGTTCTATGTTAACTGCATCTGTGGTGGTGGTTGTAATGGGAGGTTCTGTATTAAGAGTGGAGATGATAGGAGCAACATGGTTTATTAAGTGAAATAGTTCTGGAAATAAACGGAAGAACCTATCTTTTTCTGCCTGTTCCTGTTCAGAGGTGAGAGTTCCAACAAGGGTGGTAGTAGTTGGTGGATCAGTTGGAGGATTAGAACTGGTGGTTGCAACGGTAGGAAGAACCAAGGCGATGGTAACGATGAGTCCGTTAGTGGTGTCATCAGAAGAAGAAGCACCCTTTCCTGAGCGAGTTTGCGTCATGGTTTCAACAAATTTATTTAAATGAGGAAAATTTGATGAAATAATTTGATCAAACGTTCCCCACAGTCGGCGCCAGTTGATGTGACGCAAAAATTACACTGTTGAAGTGATGCTTCTTCGCGGGCCAATAGACTTTTATGATGAACAATAGCCCAATCTGTATGAAGTTGAGCTGTGAAGGGAATGAACAAAATTGAGAATGATTGAGTGATCTGAGTTGCTGAGCTCGGCCAAGATGATGAAGCTTGATGATTTTGTACCGTTCTGTTGATGAAGTTATGAATAATCAAGAAGGAAGAAGCGGGGCTTTCCCCCCTGTATAGGCTCCGACGATCAAGTCAGTAATATGAAAGAGAGAAATAATATAGAACCAGAGTATTCAGAGAAATTGTAAATGAGATAAAAATAGCTTAAGAAATGATAGTGAGAATTGCCAGAGATTGCTTATTCAAACTTACTTGAATGAGGCTTGTGCCTGAGTATTTATAAGCTTACTCTTGATGGTTCCGTTGGGTCATGAAGACATACGCTCCCATTTATTCTTCTTGCAATGATGGTTTTTGCCGTTCCCGGAATAATGGCTTTAACATGGCTCCTTTGTCATCATTGCTCTGCATATATTAAGATAATGGTCCTACCATGATGTCTAACTGTTTTGAATATATTATCTTTATATCAGATCGGTTTACTCTACCGATCTAAGCTTTCATGTGTTTTAGTTACTTTACCGACCTGAGCTTTAACACTGTTGACCGATCTAACTTCTCTCAAGTTTTTTCCGACCTGGGCTTCTTGAGTAGAATTATACTTAATCTTACCGACCTGGGTTATAAGGTTTACCGATCTAAGATTACCAATTTGGTTTGTAATGTTATATGACCTAAGCCTTCATGAGCTTATTAAATCTTTAGGACCGAGCTAAGCCTTTATATCCGATCTAAAATCATAACAGAGACTCGGTTTGTATGATCTTCCCGACCTGAACGTGGATCTGTGCTTCTTTATCTTTTACTGTTTCTTTGTTTTAATTAATTGGGTTAGGCCCAATGGGGATTTCAATTTTATGCACATCAATTTGTATTACTGAAACAGCAACATATATTCATGCTTTTCTGCATGAGAAAATGTACGGTTTTTTATACTAATTAAATATTAACAAGTACTCCCTTCGTCCCGTTCAAATAATCTCCTTTGTATTACTAATTTATAAGATTAAAATTGGGATATCTTTGCTGTTGCTCTATTGTGTCCTTTTTACTTTAATTTTTTTAACAAAGAATGGATGAACCGATGTTGACAACAATTTATCACGCTATCGTTGAAGCTGCCAGTGTATGGCTCCGGAATAAGGGTTGTTTGATGCTGAAACTGAAACGGGCGTGTGTGTTTTGCAATCACAATTTTTGGTTTTCTTCAATCTTCACTTTTGAGTTGAGAGTGGGGGTGGGGGCCGCTCTTATAAGATTTTGGCTAAATTTTTAGAGTTCCCATGAACAAACAAGGCGCACGTAGGGCTGAGAACGAACACGAACGTTCACGAACAAGCTCGGGATCGACTCATTAAAAGCTCGGTTCGAAGTCGTTTATTTATTAATAAACGAACACGAACAAAATTTTAGGCTCGATTAATAAACGAACAATAAATGAACAAAGGGAGTTAGGCTCGATTACGTTCGTGAACAGATCGATAAGAAAAAACAATTTTTAAGAAGGATAAAATACATATATAATTTATCATTCATACATATAACATGAAAATAAATTTGGTGCAGTGGTAAGACATTAAAAGAAAAAACAAAGGAACTAGGGTTTGAATCTTCACAAGGCCAAATTTATTTTATTTCATAATTTTGAGGTGAATTTCACCTAATCTCACATCGGAAATGAACAATTTTGACGTGAATTTCACGAACATGAACAAGCTAGACTTGGCTCGATTAATAAATAAACGAACACGAACACGTCAAAGCTCGGCTCGATTAATAAATAAACGAACATGAACAAGATTATAAACTCGATAAATAAATGAACAATAAATGAACACGTCAAAACTCGGCTCGGCTCGGCTCGTTATCACCCCTAGGCGCACGTATCCACGGAAACCCATTGAACAGCAAACCAATAAGTGTATAATTGATTGGTAAAATCTCTGACAAACATTTTCTGTTATCAAATTTCATTTTATTCAAATCTTTTTTGACAAACATTTTCTGTTATCAAATTTCATTTTATTCAAATCTTTTTAAATATGTGGGGAATTATTGAAAAAATTAATCATTTTAAAAGATGTAATTACTTATTTACTGATATAAGTGTAATTAATTTTTGCTAAATCAGTAACTGATCTCCTTAAACTTTGTCACTTGTTTAACGTGGAGAAAAACAACTAGGGTTAAAAGAGTCTAAGTTGATAGGACTTGTCGTGGGTCTACCAAATACAGTAAAAGTACTGCTTAAAACCTGCAATTAAGATGCTAAGAAAATATAGCTCAGTAGTAGACATGGTCGATCCACAGAGACGGCAATTTAATTCAAATTCCAATTTAACATGCAAATAAACCAAACTATTGATTAGCAGTCACCTTTGTGTCTCTTAAGAGACCTTAGAGTTGTCACTTAAATATAGCAAAATAATAATTAAACTAATAATTAAATAAAAGACTTAAACAGATATCAATTAATGAGAGAAAATTTCGATATTATGTAAATCCACCTTAATCTCATGCATGCAATCATAAACCTCTTAACTTGTCTAATTACTTATACCGTTTCAGTTATAGTATTACCGCGAGTCCCCCCAAATAATTCCAATTCTCCCATAAATTCTCGATAATTCCCCGCGAGTCCCTGCAAAGGAATTATTCTCTAACTACATTAACTAACAGACCGCGAGTCCCTGCAAACCTTATTAATTAACAAATATAAGCATTAAGAACTAGAAGAACCCGAAACTAATAATTCCTACTGACAATGCATTAGAAATTATCACCCAATTAATCCTGTACTACTCGGCCGGTAGTTGTGCCACTCACTGACTCTACCAAATTAAACTAAGTTGATCAGACTTAATAGAATCTTAGTAATTAGACATATAAACACGGGCAATTTAGAAACATAATTCACTAGACCTTAGATTAATTCTTGGGTTTCATAATGCATGGATTATTGTTTCTTACACAATACCAGAACTAATAAATTAGCTACTCGTGATAAAACACGAAAAACACATAAATATAAAGAAGACATTAAAAGAGAAAAGAGAATATTGTACTGGAATTTAAGAACTTGCGATCTGGCACCCTGCTGTTTAGCCAAATGGTAGACTGTCCGTCGGGAAAAATCCAAGTCGCGATTGAAACAGAGCAAAACAGAACAGAGAAAAACAGAGGAAAACTAAACTAAAACGAAACTGTATATTGCATGGAGAATAAAATTATCTAAGAAAACTACTCTCTAGAAAACTTTTTAGAAAACTTATGTCTAAAAACTTGTATCTAAAAGTGCAGGAATAATCTCATATATATAGGGATACAAATCAGCAATTAACCAATCTCCTAATGAAATAAGGAAACCTTCTTCTAATTGGAAAGAGAATTAATTAAGCACATAGAGTTTCTTCAAATTTGGTAACTCCCAACTTCTCTCTTTACATCCTTCTTGACTTGGTAATTGCCCATGCATTGTCATCAAGAGAGACATTTTTTAGTACAACACTGCCTTGTTAAAAAACCTTACTAGTAAAAATCCAGTAGGAAAAAAAAACTCGGTTAAGTAAAAAGAGTACAATGGATATATAACTCCCCCTCTTGAGCAAATCTTTTGACATCGTTAAATTGTCATCTTCGATCTTGTATCTCAACTTTCAAAATGTTAAAGTTGACAGTGAAAAAATATTTGAAGTATCAGGCCAACAGAGCTAGCTCTAAAATGGAACTGGAAAAAGTATTTCATTACCCAAATTATTACTCTTGATCTCATTAGTTTCTTGGTAAAACTACAAACCATAACTCAAAACATAACTTTCTAGTAAAAAACTTGGATAAAACGGGTTTATATCTACGACGCGCGTCATCCACGTTTTCACAAAAGATAATACATTTTCAATCAGTAGTATCAGCTACATTTTCACATGCAAAAGATAATACATTTAAAGGATAGAGTATGTTAAATTTACCAATGAAAAAAATTCAAACTGGATAAAAAAGAACAGGACTAAATAATTGGCACTTGCACAATCGCAATAATCATCATCAATCACTACTACAAAAATGACTTTTAATGGTGATTTTTAAGGGCTTTTAACGGCGATTTTCGGCTTTTTTAAACCGGCATCTATCCGGCTGCCGTAGAAAGTTTACGGACTTTCTACGGCGGTTGTGAACCGCCATAGAAAGTTTGGACTTTCTACGGCGGTTCCTAAGCGAACCGCCATAGAAAGTACCAAATTTGTAAAAAAAAAAATTTAATATTTCATTTTTTTATCTCTGCATTCAAAATATATATATCAAAGACAGCAAGAACAACCGTAGAAAGTTTTGCTGTTTTTGATATATATATATATATATTTCAACTTTATTCAAAAAGTATATATATATCAAAAACTTCCATGCTAATAAACCGAACAACCACCAAACTTCACAAAATTTTTGCGTGCATCCATCAAATTCTAATTAATTTAATCATTAACAGCAAGAACAATACAATAACAACATAATACTGAAGTAAACAACCAATATATATATACAAAAATCAAATCTCAACCTAATCAATTTTGAGAATAAATCAAACCAAAATCAGTAGGAAAATTATAAAATGGAACATACAATAAACCACCTATTTAACACTAATCAAACCCGAATTTAATCATTCATCATCTCATCAAACTCGAATTTAACACTAATAATAAACCCTAGGCCAATCGCAATAATCAAGTAACAATTAAATTTGTAAAACTTAAATAAAGTTGAAACTATTCGATATAACCTTTTTTATGATTTGAAACCCACAACAAGGACCGATTGTGTTGAAATTATAATGGGGAATTAACTCCAAGTGGTGGTAGATGACCGATTAAGAAACCATCTCTGGAGTTGGGCAACGGCGGATGTTGCTACACCAGAAGAACGGCTTCGGGGGAAGACAAGAGAAAAAACCGACGGCGAGAGGATGGGCGCCGGCAACGAGAGAATGGCTTCAGTTTGCTGGAGATGGAAACAGGGGGAAGCCGCGGTTGGTTGGAGATGGAAACAAAGGGAAACCCTTAAAATTCAAACAAAATCAAGTTTCTATGCAGTTTTAATAAAAACAGCCGTAGAAATGGACTTTCTACGGCTATTGTAATTAAAACCGCCATAGAAACTTCAAAACCGCCATAGAAAGTAACTTTCTATGGCGGTTATTAAGAAACCGCCATGGAAAGTAACTTTCTACGGCAGTTTTAATTACAAACGCCGTAGAAAGCCCGTAATTGTGAATTCCCGCCCGTTCCTCTATTCTTATTAATTTCTAGTTTTTCTTTTTTTGTAAATTAACCCCCAAATTTTTTTAAATTTAATAATAAATATGTAATTTACTATTTATCAATTTTTATAGTAAAATTCATCATATTTATTAATTATACAACGGTTAGAAATAAAACCGCCGTAGAAAGTGGGGAACTTTCTATGGCGGTTTTCTTACAACCGCCGTAGAAAGTCCCTTTCTACGGCGGTTTTAAAAAAACCGTCGTAGATAATGTCTTTCTACGGTGGTTCTATTCTGTATAGAATCGCTATAGAAAGTCCGTACTTTCTTTTTAATGGCGGTTTTGGTCTTTCCGCTGTTAAAGCACTGCCGTAGAAAGTCCATTTTGTAGTAGTGAATATGGGTCACTGATGATCCATCTCGAATTCACCTCTGATCAATGTAATGTTGCTCAATATCATAACTGAAATGGAAGGGAAATTTGGCAATATGGATATAATCTACCATATATATTCAATCCAAAAAATAAATGCAACTAATCAGTGATAGAAAACATCAATCTATGGTTTCCACGTTGAAAAGAAGAACAAATTTTGTACAAGCAAAACTGAATCATAACAAATGAATCAAGCAGTAATAAGAAAAGAAAGGGATTAAGAGACTTAACGAGGTATAGTACAAGAAGTAAGATGTGGCCTGTCAGGGCAAAAGCATATTAATATAAGACTGGTGCTGTTGAAGCCACATCTTCCACCGCTGCTTTTACAAGTTCCGCAATTAGTACCCTCCATCTTAACTCAAATCCCCTCCCCAAAAGCCCTCCACAGTCCACCACTCCATCATCCCCGACACCTCCACCGCCTTCCACCGGTGCCAACACATTTGTTTTACATTCTTCCAAAGCAACATTCAAGTTTTGATCTTCTCCAAACATTGCCAACCCCCACGAGTCCCTGTCCTTAACATCACAAGGGTACTTCCTGGATTTGTGCAATACCTCAGGCAGCATTTCTGAGCAATTTGACAAAAGATGAAGACTTTTTGACGCCCCAGAAACGAAAAGTTCATGTTCTTCTGTTACATTTCCAATTTGAGGCAGACAATTGGAGATATTCGTACGGCTCACATAATCATTCTCAGGTATATGGATTATGGGGTTTGCAGTCGCTGCAATTGATTTCAAAGTTAGGTAACCCACAGTTGGGCCTCGAATGAAAAAGGTAGAGGTGGCAATTGGGAGGGAATTGAGAGGGAGTTTATTGGGTGAGAAATTATTAGGTAGAGGTAATTATTTTATTTCCAAAAAAATTTTGGGTGCCATTTCTCTCCTTTCTTTTTTTCATTTGTTTCAGTTATGACTAATAAATTATATATATATATGTGTGCGTGTGTGTCTATATATATATATATATATATATAAATTTTACGGGATTATAAGTTATGACTTATTTGTTTCGATCAGTTTTACTCGCAAGTAAAACAAAAAATTTTAAAGAAAAAATATTTAAAATTAGTGTAGTTTTTATTTTTAATTATCTCTTAAATTAAAGTTATATGAACGGGTTTGGTCAACAGGTCACGACCCATTTTGACCCGAGGGACCGATCCATTTAACCATTTTTATTAAAAAATTTGTTACTTAAAATTAACTTTATTTTTTAATTTTTAATTAGATTTGACTCTTGACTCATATAATCCGTAACCAGTGTGATCCAAAACAACTAGTTACATTAGATTATATATATCTATATATATATGTATGTATAAATCAAAATAAGTGAATAAAGAAAACTGAAACAAATTGACAAAATAAGAGTAAAAGAAATAATTTTAAAATGTGAAAAAATAAAAAAAGAATTAATTGAGAAAAAAAAGGGGTCCCAATTGGATACCCATTATAGACCCAATAATATGTTATTATTGGGTCCATAATGGGTACCCATATCCTCCTATCAATTTTTATTCCCTATTAATTTCCCTCATAACCAATAGAAAATAATAAAGAAAATTTTCCTCCCAAAAAACGTTGCCACACATTCTTGGGGCACATGCTTCATACAAAGGATCAACAGCAGCACAAGATTTTTCCAGTACAAAGATGAAAAGCAAGTTTAACCCAAAATCCAAAATTTCAGACAAATTGTACATTTTACTCACTAGAATGGTTGGTTCATCTGGGATCATGAACTGGAGGAAGATATTGAATTTCAAAAGTAGAGGAAATAGTAGTACATGTATTGGTTGGCTTGACTTGGTAAATGGTTTCCATTTTCCTGGAAGAAAGCAGCAAGTCTTTCCACTTCAAGTCAGCCGCCCATGATGTACGTATCATTGCCTCAAAAGTATATATTACTCTCTCAAATTGAACTTCCCCAGCCCCACCACATCCTTTTCTTTCAATATTTAGATTTTACTAATACATGTTTGATCAAATTTGTGTTCAAATCAAAATCTTAAATTGATTAAATAACTGAAATTCAAAAATGAATGAACCAAAAGGGATAGCACTATATATTTTCACCGCATGAAATACATAATTGTTATCAACATTAATAATGGGACTGATCATAGGTTCCATGACACACAACTTTGGATCATGGGTGGTTCTAACATACTAGGAATTAATTCAGTACAGTTGATGGTGAGAATTCAGAAACATCAAAATTGAAAGAAGACTGTGGAGATGATGAAGGCGTATCAAAGAAAGGTTTTGGAGGGATTTCTAAGGCCTGCAAATCGCCTTCCAGCATTTCTATCACTTTGCTCATCGTTGGTCTTTGTGATGGATCTTTTTGTATGCACCACAATCCCACTTGTATTATTTTCTTAGCAATTTCATCTTCTTCCGAATTCACAACTCCCTTCAACTGCAGATCTTTCTCAATGATCAAGTGCTGATAAGCCCAACGAGGAAAAAATATTTCACTCGCATGGCTCATTTCCAAGCTGACATTCTTTCTCCGACCAACAATTTCAAGAATAATCATTCCATAACTGTAAACATCAGATTTGTAGGAAACTACTCCAAAGCATCTGCTGATTAGTTCAGGGGCTATGTAACCAATTGTTCCTCTGGCTTCTAACATTGACAAGGCGCTCTCTTTATTGGTGCATTGCTTTGCCATCCCAAAGTCAGAAATCTTAGGACAAAAATCTTTGTCCAAAAGAATGTTGTGAGGCTTTATGTCGAAATGCAAAATGCGAGTATTGCATCCCCTATGTAAGTACTCGAGTCCCCGAGCAACACCAAGTGAAATTTCATAAAGTTTGTCCATTCCCAGATGAGGATAAGAGTTTTTCTGGCTGTGGATGTATTTCTCCAAAGATCCATTTGGCATGAATTCATACACCAAGGCTCTCCTTTTACCTTGAATACAGAATCCCAAAAGCTTGACAACATTGACATGTGAGGTTCTGCTAATGCTTCGGACTTCATTGATGAAATCTTCATCATTCTCGTTTCTTGCATTTAGGATTTTAACTGCAACAAAACGGCCATCTGAAAGTTTTCCTCTGTACACAGTTCCATATCCTCCTTTGCCGAGCTCATCTTTGAATGAGTTTGTCATTTTCTTGATGTCAGAATAGGAGTAACATTTTGGTGCCAGTGATCCACATTCCCTGATGAAGGTTTCAAGATTGTGTTCTTTTCTTTTCTTCATTCCCAAGATTAAGGTAGATCCATCAGACCATTTCTTGAATTTATATAAACATAAAAGGAAACATGTGAATAATGATGGAGTCCAGCCAAACCTTTCTAGATGCCTTCATTTTTTGACCAAACAAATCGGCTGCTGTATTTTTTTGGCAAAAAGAAAAAAGGAATGGGCTACCTTTGTTGACCAATTCTTTTGTGAAATTTTTTATGCAGTTTTCAGCATAAGGTTTTGCCTATAAATGGAGAAGAAGGCAGAGGGATTTATTCATCATCTCATCAACGAAGAGCAGTGAGCAAAGCTTACAAAATATTACTTTTGTAAGCTTGTAGAGAGAAAAAAAATCAGAGAGTAGTATTCTTTCTGTGAGGTTTTTTTTTTTTTTTTCGGTGCTCTGGATCACACCCACTGTGTGAGGTAAAAATAGAGCGGTAAAATTTGAGTGTCTTAGAATTGAGTTATATTCTAAGGAGTGGGAAATTTGAGCGATTGTAATTTCTCCATACACTATAGTGAAATTTTACCCTCTCGGGTCCGTGGTTTTTTACTCCTAATTATTTAGGGGTTTTCCACGTAAAATCTCGGTGCATTTATTTTTCCCGTCTTTACGGTATTTATTTATTTATTTACCGTGGTAATTTCTGGAATTTTACCACTGACGAATAGCGGGATTGGAGACGTTAATCCCAACAAGTGGTATCAAAGCCTTTGGTTAGTAGATCCAGGAGCTTGGCATGGCTGACGACGGTGCAATGATAAAATTGACCGACTCAAATTATTCGATGTGGAAATCCAGAATGGAGGACTACCTCAATTGCAAAGATCTCTTTGATCCAATTGACGGGGAAGGTGTCAAGCCGGAGGAATTGACCGAGAGGCAGTGGGAAAAGATGAAGAAGCGGACACTGGGTACGATACGCCAGTGGATAGATGGTAGCCTGTACAATCATGTCAAAAATGAAAAAGATCCCCTACAACTCTGGAGGAAATTAGAAGACATGTACGAGGCTACTAACGCTCAAGGAAAGGTATTCATGATTCGTAAACTCATGAACTTGAAGCTGATAGAGGGACGTTCAGTTAATCAACACTTGAACGATTTTGAAGGACTCGTGACCGAGTTGGCAGTCACGGGTATGTCATTGGATGACGAAGTACAAGCATGTCTATTGTTGGGATCTCTACCGGACAGTTGGGATACTCTAGTGGTGTCACTAAGCAACTCAGCTTCAGATGGTGTGGTGACGATGTCTATGGTGAAGAATAGACTACTCAAGAAGGAACTCCGGAGGAAAGACGTTGCCAGTACCAGTTCCAGTTCACAAGCCCTTGTTACAGAGAATAGGGGCCGGAGCAAGAGTAGAGGTCGAGGACATGGAAAGTTCAAGGATAGATCCAAGTCCAGGGAAAAGAGACGGTGCTACCATTGCGGTAAAGAAGGCCATCTCAAAAAGAACTGTTATCTTCTCAAGCAGGAGAAAGGGAAGCATATTCAGGAGGATAACAAAAATACATCTGCAACAGCCTCTTCAGATAATGAGGTAACCTTTGTTTCGCACGATTCAGATTGTTGTCATATTACTGATGCAGGTACCGAGTGGATAGTAGACTCTGGAGCATCATATCATTGTGTTCCAAAGTTGGAATATTTTTCCACTTATAAAGCCGGAAATTATGGCACTATCCGAATGGGGAATCATAGTGTCTCTCAGATAGTGGGAATAGGTGACATCTGTGTGAAGACCAGTGTGGGATGCACATTAACACTCAAAGATGTGCGGCATGTTCCCAACCTGCGGCTAAACCTGATTTCTAGCAGTGCACTGGACAAAGAAGGATATCACCACCATATGGGTGGAGGAAACTGGAAACTCACCAAAGGATCATTGGTGATAGCGAGAGGAAGTTTATGCTGCTCGCTGTATAAGATGCACGGGGTGATCTGTGCAGATCAACTAAATTCTGTTGAGGATGATGCTTCACCAAATTTGTGGCACAAGCGGCTGGCGCATGTGAGTGAAAAGGGGTTAAACATATTGGCTAAGAAGTCCCTCATACCAATAGCCAAAGGTAAAATCAACCCTTGTGATTATTGTATATTTGGGAAGCAACATCGTGTTTCATTTCAGAAAATCTCGAAGAGGAGAGACAACAAGTTGGAGTTAGTATACTCTGATGTGTGTGGTCCCATGGAGGTGGAATCTCTAGGAGGTAACAAATATTTTCTTACCTTTATTGATGATTTCTCACGGAAAACATGGATTTATTTGTTGCGCACGAAGGACCAGGTATTCCAGTACTTTCAGCAGTTTCATGCAATGGTAGAAAGGGATACCGGAATGCCGCTGAAGTGTTTGCGCACTGATAATGGTGGCGAATATATCTCTAGAAAGTTTAGAGATTATTGCAGTAAGCACGGTATCAGACATGAGAAGACTGTTCCTGGTACACCTCATCACAACGGTGTTGCTGAGAGGATGAATCGCACCATTGTAGAGAGAGTCAGATCCATGCTCAAAATGGCTAAACAACCTAAGTCATTTTGGGGAGAAGCTGTTAACACTGCTGTTTACCTAATCAACCGTCTACCATCAGCACCATTGGACTTTGATGTTCCTGAGAAGGTTTGGACTGGTAGAGATATCTCATACTCTCACCTGAGGGTATTTGGTTGCAAGGCATTTATGCATGTTCCTAAGGAGCAGCGGTTAAAGCTTGATGACAAGTCCCTTCCTTGCACATTTGTTGGTTATGGAAACGAAGAGTTCGGCTACAGGTTATGGGATCCAGTGAAGAAAAAGGTTGTTCGGAGTCGAGATGTTGTCTTCCAAGAGAATGAGATCGTGGGAGATACAATTGTGGATAGTGAAAGTTCCACAAGAAATAGTGTTGTTGATATTACACCATTAAGCATTTCAACAGATGATGCCACAGGAGGAGGAATGCCAGAATCAGAACGGGAAGAAGAAGAGCCAGTCATTGGGGATCATGGGTCAACCGTAGATGATGAAGGAGGTGTTGAGCAGGGGGAACCAGAGAATCCCATTACACCAGAGACTGTTGAATCTCAGCTGAGAAGGTCAACCAGAGAACGCCAACCATCTACGAGGTACCCTAGTTCTGATTATATTTTGATTACTGATGATGGGGAGCCTGAGAGCTTCCAAGATGTGCAATTTTTCAGAGATAAAGATTGCTGGAGAAGGGCCATGCAAGAGGAGATGAATTCACTGAAGAATAATGACACATACGAGCTAGTGAAGCTTCCAAAGGGAAAGAGAACACTCAAGAATAAATGGGTGTACAAGCTGAAGAAAGATGATGGCAACCTAGTCAGATACAAAGCTCGATTGGTCGTAAAAGGTTTCACTCAAAATAAAGGTATTGATTTTGACGAGATTTTTTCACCGGTTGTGAAAATGAGTTCTATTCGAGTGGTGCTAGGTTTGGTAGCCAGCTTGAACCTGGAGTTGGAGCAGCTAGATGTCAAGACCGCATTCTTGCATGGAGATCTAGAAGAAGAAATTTATATGGAACAGCCAGAAGGTTTTAAAGTCAAGGGAAAGGAGGACATGGTTTGTCGCTTGAAGAAGAGCTTGTATGGGTTGAAACAAGCACCGCGGCAATGGTACAAGAAGTTTGATTCTTTCATGGTGAATCAAGGCTACAAAAGGACGGAGGCAGATCCTTGTGTATATGTTCGGATGTACCCCAACGGTAAATTTATCATTCTTCTCTTGTACGTTGATGATATGTTAATCGTTGGTCCAAATGCAGAAATGATTAGCTGGTTAAAGGGAGAATTGTCAAAGACGTTTGACATGAAGGATTTGGGATCGGCAAGACGAATTCTCGGAATGGAAATCACCCGAGATCGAAAATCTAGCCTGTTATGGTTATCACAGGAGAAGTATATTGAACGAGTCCTGGAGAGGTTCAATATGAAGAATGCTAAACTAGTTAGCACGCCGCTTGCCGCTCACTTCAAGTTGAAATCCCACCAATCAACAGAGAAAGAAAGAGAAGAGTTATCAGATGTTCCATATTCTTCGGCGGTCGGAAGTTTGATGTATGCTATGGTGTGTACAAGACCAGATATCGCTCATGCAGTTGGCGTTGTGAGCCGATTTCTATCAAAACCCAGGAAATCACATTGGGAAGCAGTGAAGTGGATCTTACGATACCTGAGAGGAACCTCCAAACGGTGCTTGATTTTTGGAGGTGACATACCTGCACTCGTCGGCTACACTGATGCAGATATGGCAGGTGATCTTGATGAACGGAAGTCTACATCAGGATATTTGTTCACATTCTCAGGGGGAGCAATCTCATGGCAGTCGAGATTACAGAAGTGTGTTTCATTATCGACTACTGAAGCAGAGTACGTTGCAGCAGCGGAAGCAGGTAAGGAAATGCTTTGGTTAAAACGATTCTTTCAGGAATTGGGTGTGCAACAGGAAGATTACATAGTATATTGTGATAGCCAAAGTGCTATAGACTTGAGCAAAAATACTATGTATCATGCACGGACGAAACACATGGACGTGAGATATCATTGGCTCAGACTTGTTGTTGAAGAGAAAGCATTCAAATTGCAGAGATTCACACAGATGATAATGCTGCTGATATGTTGACAAAGGTTGTTCCTAAAGAGAAGTTCGAGCTGTGTGTCGGACTTGCCGGGATGGGCTCCTGTTGAGAGCCGATTGAAGATCTCCTCCAGGTTGTGACGGTTGTGGCTGGAGGGGGAGAATTGATGGAGTCCAGCCAAACCTTTCTAGATGCCTTCATTTTTTGACCAAACAAATCGGCTGCTGTATGTTTTTGGCAAAAAGAAAAAAGGAATGGGCTACCTTTGTTGACCAATTCTTTTGTGAAATTTTTTATGCAGTTTTCAGCATAAGGTTTTGCCTATAAATGGAGAAGAAGGCAGAGGGATTTATTCATCATCTCATCAACGAAGAGCAGTGAGCAAAGCTTACAAAATATTACTTTTGTAAGCTTGTAGAGAGAAAAAAAATCAGAGAGTAGTATTCTTTCTGTGAGGTTTTTTTTTTTTTTTTTCGGTGCTCTGGATCACACCCACTGTGTGAGGTAAAAATAGAGCGGTAAAATTTGAGTGTCTTAGAATTGAGTTATATTCTAAGGAGTGGGAAATTTGAGTGATTGTAATTTCTCCATACACTATAGTGAAATTTTACCCTCTCGGGTCCGTGGTTTTTTACTCCTAATTATTTAGGGGTTTTCCACGTAAAATCTCGGTGCATTTATTTTTCCCGTCTTTACGGTATTTATTTATTTATTTACCGTGGTAATTTCTGGAATTTTACCACTGACGAATAGCGGGATTGGAGACGTTAATCCCAACAAATAATCCCAGTCCTCCGCCAACTACTGCTGAAACCAGAGAAACATTAGTTAAGTTGATTAGTACAGTCCATCTACTATAGAGTTAACCAATGCATCACAAAACAAAATTTCTAAACCCAACATTTAGCTTAATAATATTCACAAAAGATCCAAGCAGAACAATAAAATATTGAAATGTATATGGGAAGCTAATTGATACGAGTAAGGTAGACAGAAAATCTCAAATGAACTGATATAGAATATTAATAGAATGTACGACAGTAGTTTAGATCCGCTGTCCAGTTTGTTTCGTCTTATTCTATTCAACAATAACAACGGAAACTTACGTTGTCACTCGCGTTAGAAATTCACTGTATGACTATTGTTGGACAGAAGAATAATAATATAGAACAAATTGGAACTAGGAACCGAAGTGGTAAGACAGAAGCTTAGTTTACCTATGAGTAGAATATCTCCCAATAATCTCTTCTTTCCTGTGTTAATTGATAAACAACAAAAACAAAAGGTCAGCTGAGACACAAGAGCATTTCTTGCCGGAAATGCAAATGAGAACTGAACTATAAACGAAAAAGAACAGAGCAAAACAGGATCATAGATAGCTTTTGGAGCTGTCTAACCTGTGCCAAGGCTGTATTTAGCATTGACACAACGAGGTTCCTTGGACCATCCAGTTTCACAAACGCCACCTTTACGATGACAGTCGTAGCATTCGTCAGACACACGCCACTGAAGATCAAACTCAGCGCCCGGTAAACGAAAGACTTCATGAACATCATCGGATTTGTTGTCTCGAGAAAATGATTTATTATAGGGAAGATAAATAGCTGTACAGATAGAACTAATCTTTCTATTATCAGGAGGACTCGCTTTCGGATATTTGCTGTAAAAGAGGAGAAAATCTTGACATCCGCTGTAATATCCGAATCCAGGGAAAGACGACTCATTTATGCTCTGATTCGAGTAGGATTTTTTTGGGCATCTGAACAAAGTGACATTGTTCAACATAGTAAAAGAAATAGAAGGAGAATTTGGAAGAGTGATTTCAAAAGAGAGAGCCAAACAATTTTGGGTGTCCAACAAATGTCGAAGAAATTTGGAATAAAGCGTCATGGTAGAATCCCCTATAAATTCAGCGAGAAACCACTGCTGTGGTGGATACCCAAGTGCGATCCTCGGGGAAGATGTAAGACTACAATCCAGCACGCAAAACCCACAGTTAAAACGCCGCAAATCGGCAAAAGGGAACGTCAAATTCATGTTTCCACATGTGAAATTCGCCGGACAAGTGGCATTTCCCTCTCTGCTGTGTTCTTCTTGAGTCGAGAAAGGCAGAGCTTGGGAGAGCAAAACCACAGCCAAAAACAATGCAGGACGACCCATGCTAAAATTCCAGCGAAAACAGAGGTCGGAGGGAGTGTACTCCAAGCCAATTTATCTTAAGTAACGGCCGAAGAGAAAAAGACCACAACACACGACTCTGGACACGCCAGTTGACCTGGAAAAGTTTGTACGAAGACTTGGAAGACTGGAAACTATTAATTAATTTGTTGGTATTTATACTGAAAAGGAAAAGGCTGGAAATCCCTGCCCACCACCCGAAAACGACTTCCAACCACAATTGATATTAAAATTAAGGAACCCACAGTAGGAAGTAGGATTCTTGCTGACCTAGAATGCGGAAAGGGTAGCTAACATTGCCACACATTCTAGGAGCAAATGCTTCATACCTGTAATCAACAGCAGCACAAGATTTTCCCAGGAGAAGGATGAAAATCAAGAATAACCCAGATTCTGGAATTTCTGTCAAATTGTACATTTTGCTGGAATGTTCATCTGGGATATGGATATTCATGAACTAACTAGAGGAAGATATTGAGTTCAGAAGTAGAGGATTTACCGTGTATTGGTTGGCTTGACTTTGGCAATTGCTTTCCATTTTCCTTGATCATAGACAAATAAGCTGGCTCCAAAATGGAACTGGAAAAAATTATATCACTACCCAAATTGTTACTCTCGGTCTCGGTAGTCTGGTGAACAAACTATAACGCAAAACATAGCTTTTGGCAAAAAAAAACTTTATAAAACGGGTTTATACATGCCAAGCCACGTTATCCAACAATTTTTACTTTTACAAATTTCGGATATCATTTGCTATTGTAGTATCAGTATTAGTTAACTCCTTACCAATACAAATGCTACTCTTGTACTCTGTATAGACATCAAAACAAAACCGTTAATCTTATGGGTTGGGGTCGAAGCGAATGCCCTTGTTAAACAATATTTTTTTCATTCGACTAGAAGAGTTTACTTTAATAAATGTACAGTTTATTATGATGTCAAGGTACAATACTTAAAATTGCTAATTTGACACCATTTGTTCCATTCATATCCTTGTATACCACATATAATTATATTAGGAAGATAAGAGGAGTAAAAAAATAGAAAGTGAACTCTTCTATTGAAATAAAAAAATAGTTTTAAAACTAAAATTTTCTAATAAAATGGATGAAATAATAATTATTAATGATTTAATTAGTGATTTCAAACAATTGTCTATGTCGACCAGTGATTTGATCATAATTATCAATACTTTTTTTAAGTCATAAAAACCAATAAAAATCCTCTAAGGGCATTTTATTACAAGTTTGAGTTTGATTATTCAAGAGACATCGGTAATTTTAATGGGGCCTGGAATGGGATAGTGGTAACGATAAGGCAGTTCTAGTTCTACGCATGTGCGGAGTGAACCCGTGGGCAGGGCCCAAACCTGTTTTGAGTTTTTCTTTTCTTTTCCCTTTTTGTTGGGAAACTTCATTCCACTTAACTGAAAATTTAATTTTGTTGGGGTGAACGATGTTAAGACGACGCCGTTTTACTAAATGGAATAAGAAAAAAAAAAAAAAAAACCTTTAACCCCTTTAAAGCCAACCCTATTTATTTAACGCTGAGAACTTTTTTTTTTTTTTTAAAGCGATTTTGAAAACATGTTATAATGTAAATAGTATATTGAAAATATAAAAATGTATAGATAAATAATAAAAAAAATATTAAAAATGATGAAAAATAATTATAATATATTAAATTTTTACTATTGAAATCAAAATCAAAATCAAAATCAAAATCAAAACCAAAAACAAAAAAAAAAAAACGTGCCCTCAATATCTCCAATCTGCCTCGTCTTTTCTTTCACCCAACAGTCGCAGCCCTTGACCCACACCCACACCCAACCTTTCAAGTTTCATCCTCATCAAGTCAAGTCCTCCCCAAGGTCCGTGAATTCTTTGTATTTTCTCTTTTTCTTTTATTTTCTTCAATTCAAACACTAACGGGAAAATTTTGGTTAACAAAATTTCTTACGAAAATGAAAACAATGCAAAAGAAAGAACAACTTTCGCAAAACTAATGTTCTGTTCTTAAAGTTTTGATTTTGGTCTCAACAGTAAATTTAATATATTATAATCAGTTTTCATCATTTTTAATACAGTTTTTTACTATTTAGTTATACCTTTTTACATTTTTATATTATAAAACTATTTTTTTCAAAACAAAACTCAAATCAAAACTCAACCCAATCAAAAAGAACATGCCCAAAACTGCATCATAACAAATCACCAAGGCCTTAATTCAATTTGCATGATGACTCAGAAACACCGTAAATTCCTTTCATTTCTTTTCTGTTATGTTTCCAATACTCCTGGCCCCATATACCGCAAGGTAATTATCTTCCTAATTTACCCTGTAAATATTTAAAGGTGTTTTAAAATAATTTTGGTATTTGATAATTTTTTTTAGTGAAGTGCATTACTAGTCACGTAACATTGTAAAAATACATAAATAATCACGTAACCTTGAAATTTTGATTTTTAATCACATAACTTAAAAAAATATGCAAAAATGGTCACTATGTCAAACCCAACCGTTAAGTACTAATGGAAGGATTTAATCAGGGGTAAAAAGTCAAAAAGCAAAAAAAAATCTTAACAGGAAATAAAAAAATAAAAAAATTGTGACTAGAAACTGGCTGAGATTGAAACTGAGGCGTAGAAGGATTGAAAAAAAAAAAAAAAAAAAAAAGGCGTAGAAGGATCGGAGAAGAATGGACTCTCCGACGGAGGTCGCACCTCCTCCGCCGCCCCTCTCCTCCTCTTTTTCCCCCTCCACCTCCGACGCCCACCTTTTTCCTCCCCCTTTTTATTCTCCCCTAAAGCTAGTGGAACTGTAAAAATCATTTGGATCTGTAAAAATCAATTCTGAGGGGCTGAGCGTCGGTAAGGAAAAAAAAAAACTGAATGGGGAAGATGATCATATTTAAAAATTGGCCCCTCTTATTTCATGTTACTTAAATTGTGGCCCAACTTATTTTGAAAAAAAAGAAAAGTAGTTATACTTTAATAATATATCATAATATTAAAAAGAATTATTATTTTAGTAATATAAAATCATTATACTTTAATAATATACAATATTAAGAATAATTACTATTTTAGTTATATTATTATACAACAAATTTTATTTTTTGAGAAAAATTTCAAAAACTAAAAGATTGGGGGTCATTTGGTAATAAAAGTAAAACAAGGAAAATGTAAGACAAAGGAATAGAAAATCGGACGATTTTGCCCTCAAAAGTTTGTTTCCGTTAGGGAGTTAACGGTTGCATTTCACAGAATGACTATTTTTGCTTGAAAATGAAAGGTACGTGACCAAAAATTGGCTTTTCAAAGTTGCGTGATTATTTCTGCAATTTCAGCAAACTTACGTGACTAAATATGCACTTCACTCTAATTTTTTTTATATGAATCATTGGATGTTAATAGCAAGGAAACCACAATTCGATATTGTCCACTGGTAGGGGTGTCAAACGGGCGGGTTGGGCGGGTATTAAATGGGTGTTAAGTTAATGGGTAATGGGTACCCATTATCCACTCAATTAATGGTTTTAACTCAAATGGGTAATGGGTAGCTATGGGTACCCATGAGTACCCATAATACCCATTATACAAAAATGTAAGGCTCATTTAATAGTTTATTAATAAAAAAAATTTTAAAACTTTTTTTAATTTCATTTTAATTTTTTTAAAGTGAATTTTAATTCTTTGAATATATTCTAAAATTTGAAATATTAAATTTTATATACTTTTATATTTAATTGTATGTAATTTTTTTGTCGAAACACAATTTTTAATTTTTTTATATTTATATAAACCCGTGCATGCCCCGACACCGAAACTGGGCCCAAGGCCCGAAATTGGGCCCGGGCCAAAACTGAGCTCGAGGCCCAAAACTGATCCAGATGCCCAAAACTGGGCCCGGGCTAAAACTGGGCCCGCCCCGAAATCGGTCAAAACTGGGCCCGAACTGGGCCGGCCCGGCCCGGCCCAAACCCAAACCCGGCCCTAAACCCGAACGAATTTTGAATTAGTATTATAAGTAGGTAATTTAAAAATATTATAAAAAATAAATGGAAAAAAAACGTAAAGTAATTGTAGGACACGAAAAATAAAGAAAAAGAAAAAATAAGTTTGAAGAAAAAAATAAAATGGGCATACTAAAGTATGTGAGTTGTTGATTTTTTTTTTTTTTAATACTTTTAAGGGTAATTGTGGATGGGTATTTTTGATACCCATGATGGGCGGGTTTTAGGGTACCCAATGGGCTACCCTAAATCCGCCCATTACATATTTAGCCCAAGCCCACTCAGCCCATTATTTTTTAAAGTGAGTTTTATTGGGTTAATACCCAATGGGTTTGGGCGGTTTTTGGGTTAGTGGGTTTTTTTGCCACCCCTATCCACTGGTTTGATTCTTTATGATGTGAAGTTGTTAGAAACATAAAGTTATCGTACAACGTTATGTTACATTAAAATTTTACCGAAATTCAAGTGCTATTTTTTCTATTACTCATCTATCCCTTTGTTGCAATGGCATGAATATATATTTTGCTCTAAAAGTTTACCCATCATCCTAAAAAACTTTAACTTCAAATGGTGTCCAGTAATATCATTGTAATTCTCTAATTTGAAAGCTTCTTTTTGCAGCATAAGAAACAACCTGGAGGGTGACAGTGTGGATATTATATTATGCATTATAGTACCATTTCGTATGTGTAGTACCTGATTTTGATCTCGAAAAAATATTGAGCTATATTATTATTGTTAAAATTTGATTATTTTTATGGTATACATAAATGATGCGAAAATTCGTAGTCAACATCAAGTCAAGTCTGTTGGATCAAATGGAAGATCAACAACAGATCAAAGCTGAACGTGCCAATTTATATTAAATGGGTCGGTGGAGATTAATTTGATCCAATTAATTAAATGGACCAATTGGATCAAATTAATTAAATGGACCAATATGATCCAATTTAATTTAATGGCCCAACCCAATTGATTAATTAATTGGTGATCGAAATGAATTCATCCTTCACATACCAATTCCGTTCAGATTTCTATTTAGCAAATTGAATCCAATTAGGATTCCAGCCCAACAAAGTATCACGAAGAAGAAATTGGATCAAATTAAATCCAATCGGACTTTTAGTTTCCTTTTATAATGAGGACTACTGTTGTATTCTTCTTTTGATTGTAATTGCGGCAAGGTTCACTAACCTTTTTAAGCTGAAATTCCATTCCTAGTTCCTTTAGGATTTGGTTCTTGTGAGGGATCAATCTCATGATTGAGTTTTAATTTCAATTGTTTTCTACTTCTTTGTACTGAAAATTTGAATCTCCTATAACTATAAATAGGGGTTCAATTCTCTATTATTCGACAGTTGATTTAATTATGAGAAAGTATTAGTTATACTATATTAAATCACTCTCCGTTATTTTGAACTTAAGTAATTTGCATGTTTTGTGAATTGCTATAGATGAGCTTAAGTAATTTGCATGTTTTGTGAATTGCTATATGTTTAGAAACTATAGAATTCTAGATAATTGCTTTGCCTAGATTACATGCTTTTGTTTCGACTCTTTAATTCATATACTTGGTTCGATTTGCGTGTTTAAAATTAGTTTAGGTTAATTTTAATAGCCTGCCGAATCCCCTGTAGGGATTCTTGGCAAGTATTCCGCATTGAGTACTCCGTTCCACATCAATTGGATCGGGAGCTCACATCAATAAAGGTGCTTTCTTTAAAATGCCTTAGTACGGATTATTAATTTTCAGTATTTTTCATCTATTTTTTAGTAGTGAACTCAATTAATTATATTCTACTCAGATGTCTTTAAGTCTTTAAGGGCCTGTTTGGTAACATGACTCAAGTCATAGTTTGAAACCACTTTTGATTTTATAATAGTTTTTTACTATTTCTAATAAGTATTTTTACATTTTCAATGAATTTTTTTACATTTCCAACACACATTTTTACACTCCAATATAATTTTAATATTATAAAATCAAAAGTGATTTCAAACCATGGCTTGAGTCATGTTACCAAACATGAGCCAAACAATTATTGTTTGAAAGGTTAGACTATCTTAATATAATTTGGAGAGATATATGGCGAAAAATGGAGTTGAAATTGGAAAATTATTTAATCACATTGAATACTCTATTCGTTCTATTAGAAGAGTTTACTTTTATTAGTCTACAACTTATTATGGATATCAATGTACAACACCCAAAATAAACAATTTCACATCATTTATTTCATTTATACCATACATAATTATATTAGTAAGGGTGGGACGAGTAAAAAATTTGAAAGTGGACTCTTCTATTGGAACAAAAAGTATTTCTTAAAATGAACTCTTCTAATGGATCTGAATAGAGTAATTAATAAAAAAACTGAATGCATATCGCATTACAAATTAACTTTAAAATTACAGTAGTTCCTTTGGAATAGTACTCCAATAAACAATTAAATACGATCATCTCATTTGAAAAAGAAAAAAAAAATCATATTTTTTAATACTCCTCTATTTCATTCAAAGAGTCAATTTTGTATTACTGAAACAACAACATATATTCATGCTTTTCTGCATGAGAAAATGTACAGTTTTTGTATACTAATTAAATGTTAACAAGTACTCCCTTTGTCCTTTCAAAGAATCTCCTTTGTATTACTAATTTATAAAATTAAAATTGGGATCTCTTTGCTGTTGATCTATTTGTGTCCTTTTTACTTGCATTTTCTTACAAAGAATGGATGAACTGATGTTGACAAAATCAACATCAATTTATCACGCTATCGCTATCGTTGAAGGCTTCGGAATAAGGGTTGTTTGATGCTGAAACTGAAACGGGCCTGTGTGTTTTGCAATTATAATTTTTGATTTTCTTCAATCTTCACTTTTGAGTTAGCTTTGCTTCTAAATGAGAGTGGGGGTGGGGGCTGCTCTTATAAGATTTTGGCTAAATCTTTAGAGTTTGCATGAACAAACCAGGCGAGCATATGCATGGAAACCCGTTGAACAGCAAACCAATAGGTGTATAATTGCTTGGTAAAATCTCTGACCTACAATAAAATTGATTGGTTCATAGAATTACATTTCACCAATATAAGTCAAATTTTGTCTATCCAACAAATATTTTGTTATCAAATTTCATTTTATTCAAATCTTTTGAAATATGTGGAGAATTATTTAAAAAATTAATCATTTTAAAAGATGTAATTACTTATTTACTAATATAAGTGTAATTAATTTTTGCTATGTAACTGATCTCCTTAAACTTTGGAAAAATGCTAGGGTGAAGTTATTTAGTATTGACTTGTCATTAAGCCATTGTTACCATGAGATGCATCACATACAATTATTGTATTAAATACATGTAACCTGCTATAACAAGTTATAATATATAATAGGTAACAAGTTATTATTATTTTTTTTTATATTTGGTAACAAGTATATATTTGTGCTTAAAAGAAATAATAAAGTATTTTAACATACAAAAAGTTTATTAATTTTAACAACAAAATTTTAGATTATCAAAAGGTAAGTTATTATTTTTTTAGTGAGTATAAGGGAGGAATTATTTATTTATTTCAAATTCGTGCAATGAAATGTACTTGTACCCCAATTTTTTGCACAATGTACGCAACAAGACTCTATTGTACCCCTCCGAACATATATATGGGAGAAAATTGATATTAGGAAACTAAATTAGTTTGTAGATATACCAATCGTGTAATGCGTTTTTTTAATTTATCACATCTCAGTATTATAATTGTTCAAAAATAATTATGAAAATAACCAAAAATATTTTAATTAATATGGGCACAGTACACCACATAAAACCAATGTAACCCAATTAATAAAAATAATGTCCTCCATTAAAAATAATTGTAGCCCGCCCAACATCATAATTTTGAAACATACAATTTTTAATAAAACCTCATATATTACGGTATAATTTACCATCTCCAGGAGTTAATTATTGCTCGAAATATATTTGGGACAGAAAAAATATTTTCTATAATTATTTGAGCATTGCATCATATATAAAATGTAATTGTACCCTGCTATTGTGCATATTGTACCCCATCAAACAACTATGTAGCCTGCTTAAAATATAAAATGAAATTTTGATATTAGCAAACTAAAATAATGTGTATATACCAATCGAATATTTGGATGTTTAATTTAGAACATTTTGGCTGTTATAATTGTTTGAAAATAATTAGAAAAATAAATAGAATTTTAATTAACAAAGGGTGAGTACACAATATTAAATCATTGTAACCAAATACTGAAAATGATGTGCCAATATTGAAAATTATTGTACCCCGCCCAATACTTTGCAACTTGCATTTTTCTATTGACTATGGTTTAATTTAGCATACCCCGGGTTAATTATCGAAAGAAATATATTTGAGACAGAAAAAATATTTCTTTTACAATTATTTTGAGTATTGTACCCTATATGAAATGCAATTGTTTCTTGTTGTTGTACATAATGTACTCCAACAAACAACTAATGTACCCCGCCCAATATATAAGGGGAAAAATTAATATTAGTAAATTAAAATATTATGCATATACCGCTCGAATAATAAGATGTTTAATTTAGAACATTAAGGTGTTATAATTGATAGAAAATAATTAAGAAAATAAATAAATATATTTTTAATTAATTAGGGAACAATACAACATGTAAATTCATTGTACCCAAATATTGAAAATGATGTGCCTCAATTAAAAATAATTGTACCCACCTAAAATTTTTAGTTTGAAATTGAAATTTTTTTTATAGAACCTCATATATTAAGGTATAATTTACCATCCTCGGGGGTTAATTAATGCCATAAATATAGTTTGGCTTGAAAAATAATTATTTACAATTACTCTGGGCATTGTACCTTTTATGAAAGGCAATTTTACCCCAAAAGTTTACACGATGTGCCCAACAAACAAGTATTGTACCTCGTCCAATATATACTAAGAAAAATGATATTAGTAAATTAAATTAGTTTGCGATTGAATAATGGAATTTTTTTAATTTAGCACATCTCGGTGTTATAATTGTTCAAAAAAATTAAGAAAATAAATAAATATACTATTTTAATTAATATGGGCACAATACACCATATAAACTCAGTGTACCCAGTACTGAAAATAATGTTCTTCAATTAAAAACAATTGTAAGCCGCCAAAAATCATAAGTTCGAAACTTAAAATTTTCTAGAGAACCGCCTATATTACGGTTAAATTTATCATCCCCGGGTTAAGTATTACTCGAAATATATTTGGGATAGAAAAAAATATTTTTTTTATAATTACTTTGAGCAGTGTACCATATATGAAATGCAGTTGTACCCTGCTTTTGAGCATAATGTACCCAACAACCAACTATTGTAGCCCGCCCAATATATAAGAGGAAAACTTTATATTGGTAAATTAAAATATTGTGTATACACTGATCGAATATTGGGATGTTTAATTTAGGACATCTCGATCGGGTGTTATAATTTTTGAAAATAATTAAGAAAATGAATATATATATATATATATAATATGAATATAGGTTGAGTACACCATATAAAATCCTTGCATCCCAATACTGAAAATGCGAAATTAAAAATTATTGTACCTCGCCCAAAATTTTGAGTTTTAAACTTATAATTTTCTCTAGAACCTCATATACTAGGGTTTAATTTAGCTCCCCCGAGTTACTTATGGCAAGAAATATATTCGAAAGAGAAAAATATTTTTTCACAATAACTTAGACCATTGTACCGTATATGAAATGCAATTGTACCCTACTTTTGTGCATAATATATACCAACAAACAACTATTGTACTCGTCCAAATATATAAGAGGAAAAATCGATATTAATACATTACAATATTGTGAATATACCGATAGAATATCAGGATGTTTAATTTAGAACATATTGGGTGTTATAATTGTTTGAGACTAATGAGAAAAATAAATATATACATTTTTAATTAATAAAGGCTGAGCACACAATATTAAATCATTTTACCTCAATACTGAAAATGATGTGCCTCAATTGCAAACAATTGTACCCCACCCAAAATTCTTAGTTTTAAACTTACAATTTTCTTTAGAAGCTCATATACTACGGTTTAATTTACCATCCCCCAGGTTATTTATCAAGAGAAATATATTTGGG